>BGPT01002113.1:133203-147819 GCA_003297045.1 Symbiodinium sp. clade C Y103 | reverse complement strand
AAACAGTGGAAAATGAAGGAAAATTAAAGGAACATCATGGAAAACTAATGGAAAATGAAAGAAAATAAAAGGAAAATGATGGAAAAACCAGTGGAAAATTAGGGAAAATCATTGAGAATCAGGTACAACAATCGATGAAACCCATTGAAACCATTTGGTAAACAATTGAACACATAGATTCCAGAAATACATATATATACATAGATTTCACACCCATGTGGATTTCCTTTTCAAAAACTAAACAAAAACCACAGATAGAAAAATGTTACAGATAAATGGCTTTTGTTTTGGATTTGTCTNAGATTTCACACCCATGTGGATTTCCTTTTCAAAAACTAAACAAAAACCACAGATAGAAAAATGTTACAGATAAATGGCTTTTGTTTTGGATTTGTCTTATTGCATCTTTAAAACTATATATATATATGAATTGAACAATACATACGCCGGCAAATCATCTTATTTTGTCAGGTGTTTTTATGAAGAAACTATAATATATTCAGAAAAAAAAGAAACAAAAACCTATATACAAGTATGTATATATACACTGTATAATCAATGCACACTATATAGAATGCACACGCTGTACTGGTATATCTATCTATATATATATATAAACTTCCTATTATTTATATATATATAAGGTTTCTTATGAATATATATATATATATAATCAAGTATTTTATCAGGTGTTACGAGCTGGAATTAGTACAATATATATATATAAGGTTTAGTGATGTCTTAGACAGTGTTCCATTTTAGACGTTACCCTCTCAGCAAAAACCACAGATAGAAAATTGTTCGTGTATATATAACGTTTCGTGCGTTTCAGTCATGCTATGCATTTTTTTACCCCGTTATAAAAAAAATATCAAAAACCACAGATAGAAACTTTTGGAAAAATCATACGAGTACGTATATATATATATATACGCGAAATGTATGAAAATGCTTCGCAGATAGAAAATTCCGGATTCCCCGTCGAAGACATCAAGTTTACGTATATATATATATATATGGTTTCGTGATGTTTTTTGTTGTTTTCTTTTCATAATTTTCTATCTGCAGAGGTTTTTCCATCTTACGGGGTTTCTGAAAGCTGTTTCGCGTATATATATATATACGGTTTCGTGCACTTTATTTTTTTTATTTCTATCTGTGAAACGGGATTTTTCGTTCTATCTGAGGTTTTTGTCAACTCGTATGATTTTACCAATTTTCTATCTGCAAGTTGTTGACTATACTCAAATCACCTTGAACTCGACCAAAACGTTGAGCTTTTCCTCCTAGAAACTGGACTTGACGGGTAAGTTCACTTTGTTCGGAGCGCATTATCTCTAGGAGATCCAGACGCGGTGCCTGTCGCTTGGAATTGGCTTGCTGATGCTGGATCACAGCTTGCAGTTCTTTGGTGAATTTCGTAACATCCTTCTTGATTCTCGCATGAAAACTATTGAAGGCATCAGGGTTTTGAAAATCAAAATCCAGATCCGGCATGGCAAACTCAGGTGAGTCTTTGTAACTCACTTCAGCACCTAAGGCTCGCTCTTGACGCTCAGATTGCGTACATGTTGAAGAACTTCGGTCAGAGCCATTTCCACACCGGCCATGCGATCCGACAGATTCTTGTTCGCCACATTGAGGTTGGCCACTTGATCTTCCATCTGTTGCAGTTTGTTGATTCCAGGAAGGTCGCAATCCGGAAGAAAATCCGGCTCGGTCAGATGATCCCAGGTCAGATGGTCGCTGGTATCCGACTTCGGTGCCTTCTCTTTCATCTCCTTCAGGTGACTTCCATCGCTCAGATGGGCTGGAGGCTTCACACCCTTGTCCTGGTAGATCTCGGCATCCAAGCGCTTCGTGACGTATTGGACAAAGAGCTGATGCTCCGGCTTGGCACTTCGTTCGTAAGTGCGGATGAACCAGTCCGTCCACTTGGCATCTTGAAACACTTCCGGAAAGGCCTGTCCCAGCTTTGCCTGTCCAAAGGCAATCTTCTCTTTGGCTAGAACCTCCAGTGGCATCGCTCGGATCTTGGTGAGTTGATCCGAATCCTCGTCCTTCTTCTGGATCTCGCGAAACTGCTGCAGTTTCTGAGTCACTGAGGCCATGACACGATACTCGATCCGACAAAAGAGCTGGGGTCTCAACACTGCTATCTCTGGGCTGTTCAGGCTGCATGAAATTGGAATGAAGTGAACTGGTATTGGTATCATGGAACATGACAGTGTCAACTGGTGAATTTCTTGCGGTGGAAATCATGTGGGATGGAATTGAATTTTGGGATTGACATGGTTGTTCAACAAGATTGTGCACATCTGATTCTGCATCACACGACTCCTGACACTCGCAAGGGTTTTGCAAAGACACGGGCAGACAAGTGAATCCGGTGGCTGCTGATTCCTGTACCTGTGACTGCATCTTCATGGGATCTGGCCACAACTGACAGATATCCATCAAAAACAGATTCTTGTTTGATTGTTCCACTACCAACTCTCTTTGCAAACGTTTGCTCCACAAAGTCCCCTGGGCAGTATCAATCACAGCTTGAATTCCTCTCAGAAACGAACTGGACAAAAGAAATGGTGTTTTCCCTGGGACTACTGCTATACGAAACTTGGCATCTCCCAATGGCAGCACAAGAGCATGTCTACTCGTAAGTGTCTGTTGATTGCCGAACCGAAATGTCAGGTTGCATGAAGTTCTTTGGACTTGATCACGGATGTGCTGGGGCAAGTTGGAAACTAAACTTTCAACCTGATGGGCTCCTATGACAGTTTGTGAGGCTCCCAAATCGACAATCCCGACTGTTCCGGTTGTGGCAAAATGGACATCACAAATCTGTGCATTGGATATCGAGGCTGGCGGCGGATTAGTCATCAGGGACGGGTGCCCTGGGCGCAGATTCTCAGGTTTTGGATCATCAGAAGATCTCTGGGTCCTGAGGGATGACTTCCACCGGTCGTGGAATCTCTGGGCAAACCTATGACTAATCCCCTTTATCTTACCCCATTTACCCCAATTAACCCCTTTATGTTCACAGACTGCCATGAAACACGGAGGTTCAACACTGGTGTCCTCACCCTCGACAATGGTGAAATGGGCAATCTCGGAAGGGATCTCATCAGTCACAACGACAGATGTGGGGGCAACGCTGGAATTGGCACTATTCGAGGCAGCATTTGCACTGGCACCAGGCCTCTGTGGGCACTCATTTTTCCAGTGTCCTTTCTGCATGCAAATGCGACAGAAAGAGTTCGCTATGCGCTTGGCTAAAGATCCTTGACCTCCAAACTGGAACTTCCCTTTTCCTTTGCCTCGACCCTTCTTCCCTCCCTTGTCACGTCGACCACCAACAGGCCAAAACCCTCTGACCTTGACACGCTCTGTCAGGCGTCGTCGTGCATCTTGGTATGTGGAGTAGAAGGCTGACAATTCAGCGTCTGATTGAATCGTTTCAGAAATCGAATCTTCAAATTGCATGACAAGGATGGCATCTTCGTCATTTTCGGCAGCTAAGGCCTCTAACACATCGTCCTCAAGAGCATCATCGTGAGCGACAAATGCGTCATGTTCAGATTCGAGTTCCTCATCCATGTGATATGCGGTGTGATCATATGTCTTGGCGTTCTTGTCCCGGCGGAGTCCTGTGTACTCTTGGAAGAACCCTGAACCCAACAACCGGATGGCTGATGTGACATTTGGCATGGTCAGAGCACTTCCCTCAGCATCCTTGGACTCGACGATGACTCTCTTTTTATCCTCTGGTGCTAACTTACTGCCCCTGAGAACTATGTAGGCTTGCAGTTCCTGAAGCGACATCTTTTTCGCCAGAAGTTCAGTCCACACAACATCACAACGTGACAAGTAAGAATCAGCACTTTCATCTCCTTTCTGCATGCTTCTGTAGAGAGCCTTCTCGGCCAGTTCGAACTTTTTTTCTAAGGGCACTTGGCCCCATGTACCACCAACGATTTCGACAAGTCTTTGGATACCCTTTTCACTACCGATCAACACTTCTCCACGCAACAGCTGAAGTTTCTGATATGCAGTCCCTTTACATCCCAGAATCAACCTGGTGGCAAGCTCGTTCAGCTTGGTCGTCGGCCATGTAGCAAGCAGGAGTTCCACTTTGCTCGTCCAAATCTCAACATTGTCTGTAGCTGGGTCAAAACTGGGAACTAGACTCGCCAGTTCCTTTGGCACTCCTCCAGATGAATCTCCTCCGGAAGCCTCACTCATGGCTAAGAAGGAGCACTACTGATCCCTGCAGCAGAGCTTCACCTGGTCCCTGGGCGTCGCGCTTTCGTCCAGCGCTCCGCTACCAATCTGGAAATGCCCCAGATTGGTAGGGAGATGGATGTCCTGGAGATTCCCTGATCTCACCAACAGTTGGATGATCCCTGATCACAAGGTTGTAGATAATTGCAAGGCAACGAATCCCGCCCGCCTCTGGCTCTCCTTTGAGCCCCTCGTTGACTACGGCACAAGTCAAAAGGTTCCCATGGAAGCTGGCACATGACATCTCGAACAGGCACACTGGGATGTTGAATTTGAGAATATCTATACATATACATGCAACACATACATATACATAAAACACATACATATACATAAAACACATACACATACGTATACACATACATATACATATACGTATATCTATACATATACATACAACACATACATATACATAAAACACATACACATACGTATACACATACATATACATATACATATATCTATACATATACATATAACACATACATGTACGTAGTCACATACATATTCCTATACCTATACCTATACATATCCATGTATCTATACATATAAATAAACATATACACATACATATACATATACCTGTACATATAGCTATACATATTCATATACGTATACCTATACATATTGCAACAACTACTTTGATTCAAATTCGTCATGGTGTTAGCACTCGACAGTTGCTGGCCCAATTTGACAATCCAAAATGTTTTTTGTTGTTCATATGTTGTTCCTAGAATTTTAAAAAAATGATGCTAAAACGCCTGAGCCTCATTCAAAGCGCACTGCATCATCTGCAATATATTTGTTTGCGCCTCTTCCCGCATTTGGCCATCGGATGCCATGAATAGTACAACTTCTTTTGTCGTCGAGGAGACCTTGCAACTGGTGGAAATTTCATATTTGGCATATGACCACAGAGGGGGATGGCTGGAGGATATGCCCTGCAGTTTTGGAAACAACACACGAATGACACACGGACGACACACTAATAACACTTAACAATTAACACTGAGATTTTTGATTTTTTAACGAAAGCCAACCGGAAAAGCTGGCTTATTGGCTTTGGCGAACGAAGTGAGTTAAGGGGGTGTGGGGGGAGGCTTTACGAAGGGACGGGTTTTTGATCGTAATTTTGACATATACACCAAAAAAATATGGCTGTGCCCCCACCATTTTATAAGAAAGCTTTATTTTGTATTTAAGATAGGTCAGGACCTAGGGACATGGCGTGATATTTTTTGAAAATAGTTCTTTAAAAAAAATTACGGAAATCCATTTTATGATAACTAAAGCAATATTGTTTATATCGAAAATTAATGAATTAATTTTGAAATTTATTTTTATATTCTGTTTTTATGTTTTGATTAGATATTGTTTGTGTATTACTTTTTAAAATCAGTATACGATTACTTTATAATTGTAAATGCTAATTTTTTTCTTCTAGCGACCTTCACCAAGGCCGGGGATTGGGCCTTTTTTAGAATGCCCCCCTTAGTCTTCTTCATGTCTTTCATGTACCAAATAGAAGTCGTCGCTCAAATAGGAGCATGAATCGGTGTGACCGTCCACATCCATCACTACATTCTCAGGAAAGTCAAACATATAGGTTGGCCGCCCTGTTTTTCGGTCAATCCTTTGATGGAGACCTTTTGTTGGGGGAACCAATGTGGCGAGTATTTTGTGTTGCTGCAGGCTTTTCTCAACAGGAGTGACGAAGCATTGCTTTACCATGTGAAGAATTGTTTTTGAGCAGCTCTGTCGTGGAGTTGGAAGCGCTTCTCGGCCTTGGAGCAACTCCACAATGGTTGGCTCTGGTCAAGCTTGAGGCAGAGGTGAGGTTTTGATGAACTTTCAAGTCAGCAACAAGGAATTCGGAAGTTGTTGCCAACTCAAGTGGACAAGGAGCCTATCTTCCTTCGGGCATCAGAGGTTTTTCTCGTTGGGTCGATGACATCAAGGTTTTCTTCACAGCCCAAATTCATATTCAATTTTTCTGCAAGATCTGGAAGTGTTAGTCGGCCTTTGTTGCCCCCTGTGCCCTGTACATAGTGTATCATTAACCATTTCAAAACCCAGATCATCAATCTCGATGCTGGTCATGCCCCCACTCCGGTCTCTTGGTTTGATGGCCGACGCAAGTTCAACCGCTACGTCGCCTTGGATGGCAACTCTTACGAGATCTTGGATGGGCCAATGCAAGGCATCTATGTGAACCTGGCCGAGACCGCAAAAGACGCCATGGAAGGGAGGCCATCTGAGTGTGACATTTGGACGGGGCACCTGTCCCCTGTGCAGCAAGTCCAAGGCCACGCTCAGGTCAAAGGCCACGGCAAAGGCGTCGGCAAGGGCTTGTCTAACGGGCGTGCGGCCCCATACTAGTCTTGGGAATCAACCCCCTAGCCGATCTAGCTCTGCAATGGATCGAGTGTTTTTGAAAGCACGCTTGCGGAAAAAATAAGAAGGCTGTACACAAGACGTTTTTTTGCACAAAGAGACGGTTGATGTGTGTTTTAAACATGTTTTGTGTTTTTCAGTTTCTGTGAGCTTTGGCAGGTGGAAGCCCCGCCGCCCACCTGGGACGTGTGAGGTCCGCAGGGCGTCGTGAATGTCTCACTATTAGAGACTAGCAGATGTTACGGAGATTTCAAAGTGGGCAGGAAGACTGTGCTCAGACTGTGGTCATGCATGTAGCTTGTATACACAATCATTTCATTTTGCATTCGTTTTGCATTCGTTTTGCAAGTTGTGTTTTGGTGCGAGTTTGATTGGTTCGAGAGCGGCCGGACTACCCAATGATGGCACATTTCCCACCACAGAGAAAAGTATGCACTGCTGGGCGCATGGGTGGGTCATTACCGCTACGTCACCATTCCCGGCGGCCATAGGTTGTTAGCTAGCTCTTTGCAGCGTGTTTGACGGATTCTTTTTTGCTGGCATGTCATTGCAGCATGCATTCTGGGTAGCGTGTTGAAGCAGTAGCTTTTGCAGTAGCTTTTGCAGTAGCTTTGACGAATTATCTTTGCTTGCTTGTCAAGTGCAATCTTTGGTCCAAGTATTCGCTGAGCTTCGTGTAGCTAGCCAGACGGTATGGCGCTCGTGTCAAGTCATCGCTGTTGGCGTTGGCAGGCCGCTAAGCCCGGCAAGTGGGAGGCCGGGGAGAGAAAGAGTATGCTGTTTGCAACTTGGTTTCATTTTGCCGTGCAGGTCGGTCCCGTGCCGTGGAACCTGGAGCATGCCGATATGTTCGATGACTATATCACAGAGCTCCCTGAACCTCGCGCCTGGCCCTTAAGCACTTAAGCAGTGAGCTGTGTACTTGTTTGTGTTATCTTTTGGTGTCTGGGTGCTAGGCGCATTATTGGGACCGTCATGATGGGTATGAAGAACACCATTTGCACTACGAAGACTTGAATGAAGGCACGACTCCGCAATAATGTTATTTAAAGCTGCTTAAGAACGAATCATGAGCTTTTGCTATGGCAGGCATACCCTTATACTACCACGGATGCCCACTTCATTGCGTAATGGGCATTCTACAACATGGGCTGCTCCCTTCATATGCGCGCCACTTAGTTTTTCGAGCATGGCAATGTTTTATACGTTGCGGAAATGCGACTGTTTTGGTGAAGGACCGACAGCTACACGAGTTTTGGGAGTCTGGGATCTACGTGACTCCCGAGCTCGCGACGGCAATGTGGTATGCCACGCCCACAAGGCACGAACAGCATAAGAATATCATAGCTCGGCGCGCTGCTTCAATCTTGCCATTCTTGTCATTTATCAAGGTTGTGCGCACCGCCGTCTGACGGCTACCCGCCCTTTTGCCAAGCGATCATTGTCCTACAGCCACGCCAAAGAGGCCCGTAAGTTGGGACCATTGACTGCGGGGGTTTGACGCTCACCCTTTTTTTGACAGGTGAAGGCTTTGCTCAACCGATCAGAACACGTGAAAAGGGCGGCCGGCTTTTCGACAACCCACAAGACTTGTTGATTCGAGGCGCGTCTATCGCTGTCATTAATTAATTTCGTGTGACATGTCATTCTTTGCTGTGCTTGCTAGGACTGATCTTGTATCGCGGACGACCCTTGCAGGATCGCAGCGGCGTGCTGCACATCTCAAGTCATGAGGACGGCGTACTTGCTGTTTTTTTGATTTTATTCCTGTCAATCTCTTGTTGACAATTTTGAGGAGATGGTTGCCTACCAGCCGGAAGGTTACGTGGCCTTCCGTTACAAGACGGAGACGCGTGGCAGCTTGGCTATATAGATACATATAGATACCATTCTTTTGCAAGCGACACAAGCTGTTTGCTTGCAGGTCTCCGTTGCACGCAGATGCGATGAACGCCCATACCGAGACTTTGCATGTTTATGCGCAAAAAAAGCTAGCTCCGCCGCATTGTTGAGACCGCTTTTTGTTTGGATTTGTTTGGATCTGTTGGATCTATCGTTCAGCGGTGATGCAAATGGAATCCTTATCTGCTGGTTTGGCTTGAAGCTCAGCCATCTGTGAGTGTTGTAGTGTTGTATCTCATGTGAGTGTTGTAGTGTTGTGTCTAGTGACAGCCGCAGCAAAAGGCAATGAACATATTGTGAATTTTTCGGACTGAATTCCAGAGCTGTGCAAGACGTTGGCTGCTGTTTGAACAAGTAGCTGTTGGAGAATCGCTTGACTTGGTACTCCTTATTTTTGATTTTTATCAGCGCTTTCATCCATGTGCCAGTAGCTACACGATGCACGCGAGACCAGCCCAGCCAAAAGGCTTGAAACCAACAACCCGCAGCAAAGATGCCGCCTACTGTCTTCCCAACAACCCTTATGGATCCATTAGTTCATCGCTTCTCAATTGTCTTTTCCCGAATGCGTCATTTCGCGGGTGCGATCATGCAATCAATCTTTTCCCCCCCAAAAGACTATTTATACATGGAAAAGATTGATCCTGAAGTCATCTAAAATCTATATCGGCAGACTCAGTATCCCCCAGTAAAGAACCCCAAACCTGTGATTTCACCTACCATTCAACGGGGAGCCCAGGGGTAGTGAATTCCACGGAAATTGTATTGCTATCGAAAGTTGATCATCCAAGCATTGCTGGATACTGGTGGTGGCACTGCCAGTCCAGTCGCACGACATGCAGACTAGTGGGATAATGCATCCACGATTTGCGGAGCGGGATATTTTCTGTTTGTTTAGCATTTTGCCACGCAAAATGCTCATGATCTTCTCTCTTCTGACGTTCTCCCTGTCTGAGCTTCTCTCGCCTGTGGCTCTTCCCATCTTGGCTTTTCCATCTGTCCATATTGTCGGAAGTTTGACTTCTAAACTTCCTTCGGCAAACATGGTTTTGAAATATCGCTGTATTTCCATCTGTCACTACTAGGTACTGGGGTTAACTCGTAGCATCGCGTGTTAAGTCGTAGCGTTTCAGCGTGTGCCTTGCGGAACTGCATAAAAGCTATAAAAGGGCACTATGGAAATCATAGCGATTCCACTGGGGAAAGCATCCACATGCTATGACTTAAAACGCCCCTGCTATGCCCTCAGGCAGCGATTCCATGCGGAAACGGGAACCCTGCTATGACTTAAAACCGAATGCTGTGACTTAACCCTACCACT
This sequence comes from Symbiodinium sp. clade C Y103, assembly GCA_003297045.1. Classification (NCBI taxonomy): domain Eukaryota; class Dinophyceae; order Suessiales; family Symbiodiniaceae; genus Cladocopium; species Cladocopium sp. clade C. Next base: position 137,921 of record BGPT01002113.1, on the reverse strand, counting down.
TGTATTGTCGGAGGTTTGACTTCTGAAATTCCTTCGATAAACATGGTTTTGAAATATCCGCTGCAAGTTGGGATTTGATTCGCGTGTATAGGTATTTCGCTGTTGGTCAATTTCCTGTGCAGGAGGTACTCTGCATCTTGGAATGCGGGGTATCTTTCAGTACGCTGTCTTATTTGGATGCCCAGGCGTGGTTTGGAATTTTGTTAAAGACCGCAATTGGCGCGCACGGGCTTTCAATTTCAGCGGTGTAGCACGTAGGGACCCGGCAAAGGATTGACGAGCCGCGGGAGGAAAAAAAGTCGGGCCTGCAAGCCGCTAAATATGACCGCAACAGATGTGTATCTCCCGGGTGTGATCTTCTACGCGTACTTGCTTGGAGGCCGGCGCAAAGACGCCCAGGCAAGGGGCATTCCTTGCCCCTGCAAAGATGAAGAAGGCCAGCTAGTGTCACAAGCGCTGCTATTCCTGTAAAAAGCGGTTTTGTTGCTGTAGTGTTTTTTGTCGCCTCCATCCCTGCCCCGCAAGAGCTTTCTGGATTCAATTTCTGTGAGCGCAAGTGGCGCAACCAACGCAAAAAAGCCGCAGCGAAGGTGGAGCAGGACTGGCAGGGGAGTGGTTGCTTGGGTCGCCTTGTGTCATGATGCAGGCCGCAAAGTTCCGCCAACCGCTTGTGAAAAAAGACGCAACCCTAAGCACGTGCATTCCCACTTGAATAGGCGTTCATTGACTATACCCACAAAAAAAATTGAATTGACAAATTGGGCACAAATTTCACTTTCAGAATAATTTTGAAATCAGAAAGGTGGGCCAAAAATACCTCCCTACAAAAAGGGTTTTCAAAAAATATGGATTGACGTGTCAGCGCACCGTATTTTGTAAAAACAAATTTTCACTTGCACCCATGCATTTTGCAGGTTGTCTTGCACACCCCACGGTTTATAGCTACAAAATGCGGACCCTGACCCCTTGGGGTGAATTGCAAGGGGGAGTTATGGATATGTTTTTTATGTGTATATGATTGTATATGTATATGTACGCGTAGTATGTACACATTCAGATATACAGGGCTTATATAGGTTTTTATAAAGGTATATGTATTTGGTTTTGTATATGTATGTGTATGTGTATATCTATCGGTAAATGTATATGGCATTGTATTTGCATGTGCATGTGTATGCGTATACGTATAGGTATAGGTATATGTTTATGTATACGTATATGAGTATGTATATGTGTATATGTATATATGTATATATGTATATATGTATATATGTATATATGTATATATGTATATATGTATATATGTATATATGTATATATGTATAGATGTGTAGATGTGTAGATGTGTAGATGTGTATATGTATATGTATATGTATATGTATATGTATATGTATATGTATATGTATATGTATATGTATAGATACATGTATACGTTTAACAGTGATGGAGATCAGTATTAGATGCACACAAAAGTATATGATATAGATGTCGTTAGATGAATGTTGTATTATATTGTTTTTCCATATGATTGCATGGGCGAATCAAAGTTGAACCAGAGACATTGGTAATTGTATAGGTTTTTGAAAGAGGGTCACTGGGCATCATCACTATTTCATACTACCGGTTGAAGAGACAGCAAGCGCTATGTCTAGAGGGCTGGGGTTGGCCCCTGAGGTTGGTCAACTCTTCTCAGTTTTAGCCGCGCTGGCCATTTTTGGCACACTGGTCGGTGGACGTTTGGCCGATGCAATTGGTCCACGAAACATCCTGCTGGTTTGCGGAGGGGTTTGTTCAGCAGCATATTTCGGCGCTGCCCTGGCTACAGAAGCTCACGCCAAGGCCGCTTGGTAGGTACAGTAGCTGTTGACCTTCATGAATCTCAACAGGCTAGTTTGTGGGTCGCTTTCAACCATGCGGGTTTAGACCAACCTTCCCAGATTGGTAGACCAAAGCCTTCCCATTTAGACATGGAGAAAAAAACAAAACCCCAAATAGATCCAAATAGTGGGAACTGCAGTTTTTGCGTCGTAGATCCCCCAATTTGGCTGAATCCCTTTCTCCCATCTGTGGTGTTAGATTTCAATTTAGTTGGATTAATTGCCTTTTCTGGTGTTCCGTATAGCAACGCCCGAAAGGATAGAAAAGTGGGAGCCTTGGAAATATGCAGTACATGTAATCTATAACATCCTGGAGACACTTTTATTAATTCAATTCTCTTGGGGTTGTTACCATGTCACCCCTCACAATGTCATGCATGTTCTCCACCATCCCAAGGAGGCCTTCGTGGCGTGTTTAGCCCTGTGGGCCGTGGCTGCCGCCATCAAATCCCCGGCGCTTCAAGCCTTTGCCATCTCGGCGGCGCCGGAGGATCAACGCGGGGCCGCCCTAAGTGTGCCCAAGACGGTGGGGGATTTGAGTTATTTGATCGCACCATTTTTGTTGGGTGCCTTGGATGATAACTTTGGGCCAGAGGCAGCATTGACCTGCTGTGCCAGCACATTTCTGCTGGGGACGTTGGCCTTTGCCTTTCGCAGTGCTTGAAAAGCGCTGCCATCGGTTCGGCTCTCTGGTGGAATTGGCACTGGAGGAAACAGCCACCAAAGAAGAAGGAAGGAGAAAAATGAGAAAAACCGATCATGCATTTTGGAGCTGAACTGTTGTTGGATGAGGAATGTGGGAATAATTCAAATCATTTCAAATCATACCTACTATATCCTACTGTACATTACTGTACCCCATATTATGCCCGGTACACCCCTACTGACATTGGACCTTTCCTAGCTATGACCCTGCTGAGTCAGCTCGAGGCAAGGACGAGTTGGAAGCTGAGATGGAGGATCTGGAGACAGAAGATCAGGAGGAGGATCCGAACTCGGAAGATGAGACGAAACGGCAGATGCTCACCTGGAAATGCGTTGGATTCGGTGGGGGATGTGCAGGTTTTCGATGGTTTTGGGCTGGAGATTTGCAGTTCCTAGGGAATTGTCTAGTATTGTCTAGTTGTGTTTTTCATTTTATGTTGGTCTGGCGGTCACTATGGCACTTTTCACGGATATACACAGCTGTAAGCTGGATCGAAGATCCATGATGGTCCACGGTTGGTAATTACCAGCGGCATCAAGTGTATGGCTTCACCCAGATCCATCCCCCATCCAAATGATTATTCCATCGTATTCACATTTATCATTGATTCACATCTTTGTTGGGAAATCCCCATTTCTTTCGATTTCGCCACCCACGAATGAATCTGTTCATAGCTCACATGTTTTCCCCAGGATGGCAGCAAAGCGATGGAGACTCGGTGTCTTGGCGTTCCCGAATTTTCAATGACCCCGGGCCCCTCTGCTGGGCGACTGGTGGAAACTGTTCGGGGTGCTTCCTACATCTGATGCATTTGCCAGAAATTTGGATGTTCTGACTGTCATAAACGTTGCCCCAACAATGGATGGGGCCCTTATCTTCAAGCGACTGGAGTACAGGAAGTAAAGACGTAGGTTTCTCTTCATTCAGGTGCGAATATGGTATCGTGCTGGTTTCCAGATTCGTGAAGCATGGTATCCATGGATTGTCCGTGGGTGTTTTCTCGGAGTTGATGCTGTTGGGGTATGGCCATGACATTATAAACCCCATAGGTTGGGGTATGGGGCCCCCACAATTGTGGCAATATCCGTATCATGATCCCATTGATTACAGGTGAGTTATTGTCCCATTATTATTCCACGCATATTCCAATTCAAAGAATGATTTCACAGGTTAGGTGTATTATCATTAACTATCCCATTCCTATCCCATGAATATTTTCCCACATGGCCGAAATTGCACCCCCAACCCCTCAGGAACTCTCGGCATCCAAGCCGTTCTCCGACTCCGCGACACCATTCGCAGCCCAGCTTCCCCTGCTGGGTCCAGGCGTAACAGCTGCTTGGGCCACCTGGGAATCCCAGAAGAAATATGGATTTTTAACCAATCGAGGATTGTGAACCAAGCACCAAAAGTGGTGATTTCACCAGAAGAAAATATGGTGTATCATGGTGTATCAGGGTTTATCCAGAAATTCTATGGTTGCCATGTTTGGTTGTTGATGTTGTTTATTGGTTCATGACTGAGGGTTTCACGCGAAAACATGGGCTTTGCGGTAACATCTATTTTTGGGCAGGTTGAACCAACCATTTTGTATGATGGGCATATATCCAACAAAAAAGATATATCACGCTGCCAAAAAATAGAATTATTGGGTAGATCCTAATATCTATAACAGGTAAAAAAACCATTTCCTACATAAGTATCCCCAAAAAGTGTCACCAAGGGCAATTCCATTTTTTCAACACATTTTGGGGTCATATTAGGTACATTCCTGGCCACTCCTGTTGTCATTTGGGTTCAACCGAGCTTTGTGGTCTTGTGCCATTTGCAGTTGTCATTTGATATATGTCATTTGTCTTTGCTGTGCTTGCCATGTCCTGCCTTATTTGTGATACCATCCTGATCAGCATTGGTTGTCCTCTTGTGACACTTTTTGTGCTCCAGTTCGTGCTTTTTTGTCGCTCCCTCCGTGACACTTTTTGTGCTCCAATTCGTGCTTTTTTGTCGCTCCCTCCGTGACACTTTTTGTGCTCCAATTCGTGCTTTTTTGTCGCTCCCTCCGTGACACTTTTTGTGCTCCAGCTCGTGCTTTTTTGTTGCTCCCTCCGTGACACTTTTTGTGCTCCAGTTCGTGC
>BGPT01002113.1:64461-93336 GCA_003297045.1 Symbiodinium sp. clade C Y103 | reverse complement strand
GCTTGTCCTTCACTGCGCGCAGCAATGAAGCCCATGTCATTGGTGCTGTGCAGAAACCTTTGTCTGCGTCTTTCACTGATTGGGTCAGGGCAAAAACATCATCTTTGCCTGCCTTCAGCCCAGCCAGGATCTGCGCATTATGGCCCTCCCAACCATCCAGAACATCTTCGAAGCTGAGGCGCTCCGCAGACTGCTGGGGNAGCCCAGCCAGGATCTGCGCATTATGGCCCTCCCAACCATCCAGAACATCTTCGAAGCTGAGGCGCTCCGCAGACTGCTGGGGGAAGATGCCATAGTTAGGGGCGTAGCCAACTGCTGGAAGCCCTTCAATCAGCCCAAAAGGATAGGTAACATCTGGCCACGACATCATCACTATGAGGAGTGCGACCAAACCTATATCTCTGTGGGCTGTAACCACCTGGATAGGCCTGGCTGAAACTGGCGCAAGTGCAAGGTCACTCCTTGCCAGCGCTGCTTGAGTTCAATGAGAAAGCCAACTGCGAACTTGCGGAACTTCACCAACTGCTGAGTGTCCTTGCTGCTGCAGGAAGCTGCATATCTAAGGTCCTCATCAACCAAAGGAGGCATCTCCAACGGAGTCGGACACTGCAGCAAACCTTCAGCTTGATGGAAATGTTCGTCCATAGCAAGGCCAAAAGACAACAGAGGAGGCAGGGCTGCCTTGTGGCTCAAAGCGCCGGCTTGTTGCCCTTCAGCATGCCTCTGTCGAAGGCGAAAACGTGGTGGAGCTTCAAGAGGGGCCAAGGGACCATCCCAGGAGAGCCCTCTGTCGTCACGCCATCCCACGTAGCCCATAAAAACCTGTGTGTTGAGGAGATCTTCAATCATAGGGAAACTTCCGGGAACAGTTTGCGGAAAGCGAGGATCACTTCCTCTTGCGCAATGCTCCACACTGGCTTAGGCAGAGTCAAGCTGGCTAAGCCTTGGGCTGCCAGACACACTCTCCTTGCCGGAGTCGCTGCTCGAGCTATAAGGACTACCTTGCTCAGCGGAGGGTCAGCCCCCGGCCGCAAGGCATCAAACACCATTCCTGCCAACAAATCGGCTTCACACTGGCCGTCGTGCTGACAGTCACAGACCAGCAACTTGCCCTCCAACTCAGGCAAAGCGCTCCACAAGTTGCGCGAGACCCACTCCACATACTTGGGGAGCCACTCGTCCAGAGAAACATTGTGGGAGAAGCCCACTTGGTCTTAGGAATCCGGTGGCTGTAATGGCCCTGGCCCACGGTGGCAGAGCTCCGTCTTTCAGCACGGCAGTCACTCTGCCTCTGCGTGGAACTCTAGCTGCTTCAGCGGCGTCCAAAGGCAAAAGGCCTAGGGAGATGGCCAGGGGGGCCAATGCCCATTGGCGCATGCTTCGAGGGTCAAAATCGAGCCAATGGGCTCGTCGACCCACTGCTTCTGTGGGGGGCATCCGCGGCACCGCCAGAGCAGCACGCCCTGTACGAACTGCCCACCAGGAAGCAGCCACCGCGATACTAAATGCCAAACATGCAGAGTACTCAGCCTCCTCCTTGGATGGGTAAACTCGAACACCGTCATGTGTGAAAGGGGTCCACTCATCTTCTGCATGGATGTGATGGCATTGCAAATTCGTCCAGTCCGCAATCTCTTGAATGTTGTGGCGGAGACGTTGTGACTTGGCCCGGGCTGAGTTGAAAACACACGCAGAGTAATCTGTATCAAACCAACAACCAGATGCCATCATAGCCTTCTCCTGGGGGGCAGCTCCCAGTGCAGGCTTCTGGCAGGGTTCTCCCTGAGTGCGCCTCGCTGCTCATCTGCGGCCTGCTGCAATTGAGTAAGAACCCAAGCGCAGGCCTTGTTGTCGGTGTCAACTCGATGTTGATCTTTGCTGGACAGATTGGGAAGGCCTTCAGGGTAGCGGTCACTCCGCAAAGGTCCTGGGGCTTTTCTCCCATCTTCAAAGACCCTGGGAATTTCCCGAGCTCTGGATTTGGTTGAGCAGTCCAAAGCCGCCGCAACAAAGTCACATCCAGCCAACTGGGGCCCCAAGCTAGCCTGGCGAGCAGGGTCAGCCAGATCAGGTCAGCAAAAAGAGGTGGATCACTTCCACCTGGAGGTGGCAAAGGGGGAAAAGGGTGACTCCCTAAAGGCTCCTCCCCTAGGCCTTCAGGGCCCCATCAAGCCCGCACCTTGGTGCTGCAAGTCGAAGCATGATTGGCTGAGTTGCAGATACGCTGCCCCTTGGTCACCACGCCACACTTGTGGGCCCCTTTGGGACAGGAAGCACCCTTGTGCTTGCAGTTGCCCTGCTGAAAAGCTGGACAAAGAGCTGTGCCATCTCGCATGGTCTTGGCCACCGCCTTGCCGTTGACTTTCTGGCCCATCTGGAAGTGGGAAGCTGCGCTGTCGGGTGCGCTGCTCTGAGCTGTGGGCGCTGCAACGCCAGGCGACTCCGTGCTGGCCACCACTACCCACTGGGCGTCTCGGGCCTCACAGCTCTCCTTGACGATGGTGCCAAGCGTACGGGTCGACTCCCGGTACTTGGACACCCATTCGGATCTTTCTTCGATATCCTTAGTCTGAAGCCAACTATAAGGCGTTTGCCAGGTGCCAATTGCATGACAACCCTCTTGGCGCGGGAGTGGTACTTGAGGAGGATATCCAAAGGAGCACCAACAAATTTGGTGGTGTCAGAGCCCATCACATCTTCGTCCTTAGCTGGAGGAGCACCTGAGAGTCTGGACGATCCCGCCAGGGCATAGGCAAGCATGAGGGTATGCAACCTTTCGAGGTAGTGCTCCACATCTTGGGCCCTGGTTCCTCCAGCTCTGGCTCCTCCGTAAAGAGGCCATCACCCAACTTACGCTTCTTGTTGGCAGTCATCAATTGGCATTGGAGGCTCTTGACTTTCCAAACACAATTAACGCACAGCATACGCTTATCCAGCTCTCTAGTCACTCTAGAGACTGTGGCATCGCTGGGGTACTGCTCGGTGGGGAAGCGGAGCTTGTAGCGGACCCAAAAGTTTTGCTTGTGAGTCCTGAGCTCAGAGCCATCCAGCAGAGAGTCAAGATCTGTGGTCGATACCTTCGACCGGTCCGTCTCGAAGTTCTTGTAGTACAAGGACACCGCATTCCATGCTCGCCGGACTCTAGCTGCCTGGATGTTGGCCTCCTCACCAAGGCTGAGTTTGGACATCCATTTCTCAACCTTAGTTTCACAGTCGAAAAAGAAACGAAACTCTTCAAGGTCCTGGATCTTCTCTTTGATCAGTGCCTCGACGACCACCCTGTCTAAGGTGAATTGCTCCCCTAGCTTCCGAAGTCGCTTTTCGGGGGAGCCTGACAAAATGGGAGCGAAAGCCATGTTGCTTGAACCATGAACTCATGGCACAACCAGGCTTGAGTAGGGTATAACCCCCGACCAAACTTGGCATGGGTATGACCCCTACATCAAAAAGGAAGCTGTCCCCTCAGCTTGTCCCCAATGACGGGCTCTGCCCAATCAAAGAGAAAGACAGAAAAATTGGAGGAACGACAAATCAGCTGGGCTCATCCCACCTCAGCCTACAATAGATGCCGTATGAGCACCTGGCCCACTCCATCCTCCCAAACATCCCCACCTGCACCGGGTCACTCCCGGCACCTGACCAGACAGACGGACAGACATGACTCACATGAATCCGAACTGCTGTGCATTACAGGGGGGAAAACATTAACAGTGCAGCAAAGAAAAAGAACAATGACCACGTTCTGATACTTTACTCCAACTGTCATGCATGTTGAAATGCCGAAGGAGAAAGAGATGATAGCCTGCCATTTTCCACGCAAGCTTCAGATACACATCTCGGCTAGCATACCACTATCGGCAAAAAGAGCCGAGCTTCAACTCTTATTCGTTGGGCTCGAGCCACAAGAAATCCAAATGCAAATTCACTCCAACAAAAAGCTGGCAGGGGCGCGATCTCGGCACCCAGCACAAAATGGTAAACTCCATGCAAGTGCTTCGTACTTGTCGACAGTGACGTAGGGATCTTTCAAAGCCCGGGGGCGAGACTCCCCTTGCTTGTGAGCACAGAGCGGAACTTCATTGTCCGTCATGATGTGCACGTGGGACTTATCCGTGGCAGCCCAAGCCGTTGCCTTTGGCAAGGGAGCAGCCAGGGTGGTCGTGGCCACAGTGCGGTGTGCCCAATCGGCAAGGCCCCTGTCTTGAAAGGCTTGCTGCAACTTGATGGGCCTGCGCTTGAGGATCCCTTCCTCAGCTGTCTTGATGTTGCATCTACCCATGATGGCGTAGACGACCGTGCCTGCTACTGCTGCTCGATGGCGTCCGGCAACGCAGTGAAAGAGGACTGTGTCGCCTTGAAACAGGCTACGTCTTACCAGCGGGAAGAGCGCCTTCCAAGCGTTCTGCCTAGCCCTGGCATCGGCTATGGGAAATTGACGCAACACTGCGCCTTCCAAAGTGATGCCGCCACGGCGCTCAGGCGACTCCGCCATACAGCAGACTTGCAAAACTGCGCTGCAGGAAAGTGATGCTTGGTCTGCTCCGTAGGGATTCCAGAAATCCAGAGTTCTCCTCGTTGCAACACCAAACTGGGCATCTCTGTTTGTTTTCCACTGACAGTTGCAAGCTGATCGAAGCGCCTGTCCGCCGCTCCCAAGGGCACCATGTCAGGGATCGGAATGAGCTGCGGAGCTGCAGCAGGGTCACTCCCTGCAGCCTGACTGGGTGCCTCCTGGCGGGCTTTCTTCTTTGGCGGTTGCTTTGGGCTGGGCGGTCGCTCCGCCCTTTTTGCTGGACCCTTAGGGTGATCAGCAGCCACTGGTGAAGCTTTCGCCTTGACTGACCTCTTGGCTGAAGCAGCTTCAGCTGGAGTCTTGGGCTTGGCCGGAGCCGGCTGTGGAGCTGTGACTGCCATACTTGAGGACGAAGATTCATCGGAGGTGTCAGCCTCATCTCTGGTAGGAGGTTCCTCCTCCTTAGCGCTGGGGACTGACCCCGGCCGCATCTCCTGAAAGCGCTCCACTTTCATGGCCCTCCGGCCCCAACATGCACTGGCTGGGTGTTTCCCCCCGCATGCACGTCCTGTTTGCAGGACGACGGCACACAGGTGACGGTCAGCACAGCGGTCTCCATGTTGGCAATTGGCTGTGTTAAAGGCAGTGCATAGGCGCGACCCATCTTTCAGAGTCTGGGTGAGCACATATCCCCTCAGCTCTGCTGGCATAGGGTCGCCTGCAGCAGCACCCTGGTCAGAAGATCGCTTCTTCTTTGCAGCAGCCGTCAACTCCTCAGAGAGACGGAAATGGGCCTGAAGCTGAACTGCATCTGGGGGAAGGACCCACACCACCGTCAAGTCCTGCTGGAGCTTGCGATCCACCTCTTGTTGGGCGAAGGCATCAGCATCAGACAATGCAGTTCGTGGGATCACTTCCCAAGCCTCGTACTCAGCCAGCTGGGCGATAGCACAGTACACTCTGTGCTTCACCCGAACTGACTGGGTATAGCGAGCAGCAGAGTAAAGATGGGGCATTGCTGCCTTGGACTTATCATGATCAGTCCAGTCTCCGAGGGCCAGCATTTCTTCCTCCGAAAACTCAAGCATGTGGCCAACTGTCGGCATCAATCTCCTGAAGCTGTATGTTGTAAGGCCCTCAAGGGGCTCCACAAGACCTTGGAAAAGGTCACGAGCTGCGGACTGGATGTCCTTGATGGAGTAGGGGTGGCCTTGGTTGTCGAAGCAGAAGCCTGCTTTGGTGGCCATGGCAATGGAGCTTCTGAAACTCCTGGAGCCAAGCCTCAGCCCAAGCAAATCCCGAAGTGAATCTGGCTGGCGCCGCCCATTCAAATCCTTGGCGATTGGCCACTTGCTTGCCCTTGGCGCACCGCGCATGGATTGTGGACAAGGTCAGCTTGACCGGCGTCGACAAGGGATCAGCTTCTCATCCTCTTGAGCTCTGACTTGGGCCCAGGCGGCAGCCAAGAAATCACCACCAGCAAGCTTGGCCTCCTCCAAGCTGCTGAAGGCGTAGGCAAAGTCAGCATCATCGAAGAGGAGGTACTTCTCACGATACTCTCGAACCCGAGCTTGTTGGACTTGGGTCAAGTTGGTTTCCGCATCGAGAGGCCCTGCTGCTGCCTCTGCAGCGTAGCGTCCATGCCCGGATGCCATGGCCAAAGCAGACGCGCCGAAGACTTGAAGCACGAACTGCGGAGAGGAAGATGTTGAATCGTTGGTGCCATTGTCATGGGAAGGGACACAAGACGGGACACCCCCCGACACCTGAACCTCCCCTGAAGCGAAGGGCAAGCAGGCCTCACCAAGGCCTTCATAGCTTACCCAAGAGGGCTGGGCAGTGCCTCTACCCTTATATGCCCTGGGCCCGTGAGAGGTCGCTCCTCTCCAGGCATCAAAGTGGCCTCTGCAGGAGTCACACCAATGGGTCCTGCAGCCAAGGCAATCGGAGAATCTGGGCAGGCTGCAGACCACACAGATCTCGGGGATCCTCTCCAACTCCGCCATACAGCAGCAAACGGATGCATCGGCCCGCATCGTCAGCAGGGTGTTGTTGCTCAGGCACAAACCACCAAGGATCTTGCCAAAGCGGTCTGAAAGCGAGGCCACATGTCTGGGTATGAAGTCCTCAACCACATGGCCTGAGGCCACCGTCTGCACCGCCAAGAGATCAAGCTTCTCATGGTGTGGCGTTGAAACGGTCCCACGCAGATACCACGGTCTCTCCGTGTTGGGCAAAAACAGCTCTGCGGGTCCAAGTGCCAACAAAGGGGAATTGAAATCCACCTCTAGCATTCTCACACCGAGCGCATGGACGTTGACAGCAGGGCATACACCTAATGGGAGGTAAAGTTGGTGATTGTAACACTGGCATTGCTGGGTCAACTCCCAGGTGCACAATCTCGAATACCGAAGCCCAAAGCTGCCGTGCCTCGTCGTACATCCCGCCCAGCACCAAGGTGTTGACGTGTTGGCTAAAGTCGGACCAAGCCCCGGCCGACAGAAGCCTCTCCTCAGTATGGACAGCCACATGAATCCCAGGTGTGGCCATCCAGAGAGAGGAAGGGGGTAGTACCTCTACCCAACACCGTGTGGTCACTCCACACAAACAAAGAAAATAAAAAGATCAAGGCACTTGAGCCAAAATAACACGTGGTAAAGAAATGATAAGTGCAAACCCTAGCCTTCCAAGACCTGATGCACACATATATATATATATATATGTATAGCCGTATATTGTGGAAATTCCATGTTTGGCATGCAAGCCCGTAGGCCCGACCTTGGGAGTGGATCGTTTTGACCATGGCACATATGTATGCAGTAAAGCCAATAATGAACAAACCCCAGTGACCAACCATTGGAGGGGTCCTGTTATGTACAGTACATCTTCCCCCCAAGACCAAAGGGCTATAGGCTATAGGCTATACCCAATTTCATGCGCCCCAAGTGGGAATTGTTTAGTAATGGGTTTACTGCACTTAGTGGTCATCACTTGAACTGATCTCGTTTGCAAACAGTCTTGGAATGTCACTTGAATGCTGTTCATCATTCCGGCGCGCACATATGCCTGGTTGATGCTAAAAAGAGGTGAGCTCACAGTCGTCCGCATGCGCTGTTCCTGGCTACCTTTAATCAAGAAAGTTCTTGAAAAAATGCATCTGTCCACTCAACCCACTTCTTGTCACCAAAAGCGAATGAGATATAGCAACTTATCCCAAGAAGTTCTATGTTTCGCTGACTTCTGCCAGGTGTCGTGTCCAACAGGCTGAAGGTATCCACATGTCTGCCGGCTATAAGCTCTTGTGGACCTCAGTGCTGATCTTTGGCCAACATCAACATTGCTCAACAAATGGTGGCGCGGCAAGTATCACTGCTTAGAAAAACTTCTTTAAACAAGCCTATTGCTTAATGATATTGAACCACCATCAAGTATCACCAAACAAGTTTTGTCCTAAGATGAGGACTGATCTTGTTGTCGTGGTCGGTGTCCAACCTCAATGCAGACATGCCAATCGACTCTCATCGAGAGGTCATTGAGCACGTGCACTCAGGGGTTTCAATCCTTGCACCGTACTTGCAGGGAAACCAACTTGCACGGTATATATTCTTATAGTCTTCTATTTTCTATGTGTATAAATGTGATAACCCACTGAGGGAACTTTCCAACAGTTATAGGATGATCCTCCAAGTAGTGAGTCCCTGGTCTCAACAGGAAGGCATGCGGCAAATCAAAGGTGTTCAACGTCTTCTCCTGTGCCAGGACGATGACAGGATTCGCAGCGGTACCTGCGCCGCTCTCCTCGGCTGGTTCCTTCTTCACAACCTTCGCATGTTGCGGATTCCATTTCCTTGGATTTGTTTAACAGAAAAATAAAAATATGAAGGGGGGAAGAATAGAACAATAAAACATTTACAACTACAAAAGTATTACCAGTAGATCCCCCTTAAATAGCGGATTAATCAATGGGAAAATCACAAAACAATACACTGAGCAAATTCAGGTGTCTGAAACTCCTGCATCGTGATCTCGCCATCCCCATTCTTCTCCATCCTTAGGACGGTCGTCCAGCCCAGGATGGCACTTTGGTGAGCCAAACGAAACGCATCGTTTGACCACTTCAGTCACCAAAACGGCCTGCTGCATGCACCAAATGGTATGATACCATAACAAGTGTTTGACAATTGGGTAAATATTAGTAATAGCCATCATCACCACCACCGTGACCATGATTATACGTCATTGAATTGTCATAATCCTGGCGATTGATACCAGCACAAAGCATCACAAAGCCATGACTCTTGATGGCAAATGCCAAGGAGCTCGCCAAAGTCATTCTCGGGTTCCCATTTGCGCAATTCTCCAGCAGTGACCAATCCGTCTTTGTCAGCATCGAGACTGCCTGCAGGAGCAGCAAGCGCGTTCACACCATCCTGATGGAAAACCACAAATACCTGAAACACATATATAGAGCCCATTCCAAACACGTCAAAACTCTTGTTGCTGCTGGTTGTTTTTGCTGGTTTTCCACCATCAAATCGACACTGACTTGAACATCGACAGCGGTTGGAAGGGTTGATGCCAAGGGCCACCAGCCGAGCGACGGAACTCCTTCTTCCGCGGCTAGCAATGACTCTGTTTTTTCAGACTGAAAAGGGCAGAGAGAGAGAGAGGTAGAGAGAGAGAGAGAGAAAATCTGGAGGCAAAATGCCACACCCCACGGGGCATAAACATCCTTAATTGGTGAAGTCCCCAAGCTTGCTGCTTAAGTTCCACTATTCGTTGCTTGATTTCCCTAAAACCTTCCTGCTTGCCGTTGAGTCAAAATTGTTGCTTGTAAATCTGTTTCTGGTTCCTTATTTTTTCCAGTTGTTGCTGGTCCAAATTGGTTCAAAATGCTTCTGATTATGCTGGTCGGCTCTGGCATGGGCGGCGGTTTCTTCTTGCCTCGGAGAAACTGCAGGGATTTCTGTGAAAAAACATTTGAAGACTGGCTTTGCGTTCAAAAAACAATCCTAAAAATATCTAAAAATATGGAATCCATCTATATAGTCAATGGGGAGTTATGATGCAAGTAGGGCTGCAAGCGAAACCAGTATATAACCAAATGCAACAAAAGCAAGGATTTTCTACTCATATTTGCTTCAAATGTTTCAGGACGTTGGTCATACAATTCATCCATTTGCTATATTTGCTGAAGAATCATATTTTTGTGCTTCAAAACTCGTTCCATCTGCATATGTTTGACACTTTGCACACATCTCTTGTGTTATGAACCTGGGACCTAGGAGGCACCTCATCTTGTATTTATTGTCCACTTTTGTGAGCAAACCAATGGTTTTCAGGAGTCTTCAAGTCTTGGACGAACCGTTTTCACATATTGTTGACATGTACCCAGCCAACTGACAACCCTGAAGGCAAACAAAATGAAAATGATCCATGTTTCCAGTACCCTCCAATAATCAAACATGGCTGGAAAACCTCCCCATTTGTAGACCACTTTCCCATAAAAGGTCCATGCAGTTAGGGGTATTCCCAGCCTGCCTTGTTATGATAGCTGATGGACAATCCTAATTGTTGGTTACACATTCTATCATATATATCCTCATAAAATCCCCATTAAATCCCATTCAATCCCGACTAAACCAATGGCCATTTCAGGAACCTAAATTGGAGGTACTTACCGGTTACCATATACAAGGCCCTATGAAAGGGGAAAATGCCCTGTGAAAGGGGATATGCCCCCCAAATCTAGCTTGATTGTGAAGTTTTATGGCTTAGTACCTGCATTTTGGGATCCTCTGATGAAATCCCTTTATATCTCATTAAATCCCAACAAAATCCCATAGAATCCCCATGAAAATCCCGTTAAAATCCCCATGAAAATCATGAAATCCCCTTAAGATCCCATAGAATCATCCCACAAAGAAACCATCCACAATGTCCTCCCCTGCGGCACATGGCCCACGCGCCTCGCGCCGCATAGGCCGCGGCCTCGGCGGCCGAGACTTGCGCCGCCTCGGCGCCCACCAGGTCCGGGGAAGGCAACTCCAAGGCTTTGCCGATGGCGACCTGGGCATCTTGGCCGAATCTTGGCCAAACTGTTGCAACATGCTACAACAATGAATATCCTGATTGGTTGTCTAAAATGGATATTCTAATAATCGATCGATCTATCAATCTATCGATCTATCTCTACCTCTATATTTTTAATCCATAAAGAAACAATTGTATGGCTATAGTATGTTCAACACTATATATATATATATATACATATATTATGTATATTATCATACATCCCCATTTCAGGATAGGTGCAGAAAGCATATTGAACCACATCAATGCCCAGCTGCTGCCGCTTCTGCTGCACTGCGCCGTATCTCTTCAGTGCTGGCCTTTTCAGTGGCGCTGGAGCGCCCAGCCGCCTGGCCAGCGGCGAGAGCGGCCAAACGAGCTGCCTGGGTGGGCCCTGGGCCCTGGGTGGCCCAGTGCCACATGTCTTGTGAAAGGTCCTTGAAATGACATAATGTACCATTTATAGTCACTTATAGCATTCAAAATAATCAAGATGTGTTGTTTCTGGAAGGGTGAAATTGACCACAAAAAATCACCGTTCTAAGATTTTCTAAGGCCAGAGAATCGCAGAAAACATACATGCACGACCGCACAACACCTATCAAAATCCATCATACGTTAATCTTGCCTTCATGGCAGTTTTGAACCCCATGGTGCTTGCAAATAATATTTGCACTTTGCACCTATCAATTTAAACACCCAACAAAATCACCAAAGGGTCCCGCTTTCTCCCTGCAAACAAATGGATACAAATGGTGCATCATGAATCAAAATGGAAGTCCATTTAAACAATATTCGAGTCGGCAGGTACCCTCAAAAACAAACATCCCAAACAAATCCATGTGCAGATCCTATTGCCATCGTTTTAACCACGTCACTTCATCAATTTCTTGTGGCTAAATTCCAATTCTTGATGGTTGAATGATGGTTGAATCCAGGAATTGTCCATTGTTAAATCGAAATGTTCGATGCTTTTGTTTGATTCTTAAAATCTCATTTTTGGATGATTACCCTCTGCTAACATAGCCATGGAAAATCACAATTAAAATAATAGGTAACTCATCAAACTAAATGGGCCATCCATATCATTCATAAAGGTTAAATTCCCTATAATTAGCAATGAGAAATCATAGATAATTATGGGAAATCATTAGAAATCATAGAAAACCACAAGAAAAACATGAGAAATCATTGAAAATCTCGAAAAATCATAGAATTTCTCCTCTAAACGCAGAGGTTTTGGTAGAATCCTCCCACCTTTTCGCCCAAGTTGCCATCACCGGCGTCAGCTGCATCGCCGCAGCTGCCCGTTGCGCCGCCGCGGCCGCCGCCTTTTGGACCCGCGCCTTGCTGGCGCCCGCCTGCGCGGCGGCCTCGGCCGCAGCGCAGCCGGCGGCCTCGGCGGCTAAGGTGGCCGCGTCCTGGCCGATGATTTCAAAGATGGGATCTTTAAAACATGGGATTTACATGGAAATTTACCATTCAAAATGGGATTTACAATGGGATTTACCATCTAAAATGGGATGTACTCTTGGGATTGACTATTCAAAACTGGGAAACTTATGGGATTTAAAGAGATTTACCCTCACTTCGACGTACTGGGCCGTTTTCACAACAAGAAATGCAAATGTTACCAGAAAAAATTGGGATTTACAGTACCTCTCAAACATTGAAATTTGACCATCAAAAACTTGGCATAACCCTTCAACAATTTGGGTTTAACCATGTAACGATCAAGAATAGAGGCTAAACAATGTGATAATCAAACCTTGGGAATTACCAATCAAAAATCTGCGACTTGGGGATGGATTAAGTCCCGTTATTTTCCGACATAAATTGGGGAATAAATGCTAGAATCCCGTGGTTGAGGACATCCACGAGCAAGCAGCTATTTTGGCGTTCAAATTTGTGAGCGAGAACGGAAATTCATACCATTGAATGGCAACTGCGGTTGGACATGCAGCCCTAGAACTAGGTTGATCTTGGTGTTTGAAAGAAATCAAACGAGCATGCGCCAGATTTCAGCGGAGAAAGCGATAAGACAAGTGGCAAATTACAAAACCGTTTCACAATAGTTAAATATAATTAATAATTATCTTAACATGGCAACACCATGCAACACCTACAAAGGTAGGACCCTGGGTCAGAAATTTTCAATTGAGGACATTGGCACGAGCAACATGCTCCATCTCTGATTCTTAGTCATAGTCAGCGACACTGGCCAAAATAAAAAGTCTAACAACCGCCTTTGAATGAATCGGCTGTACAGCAATCACACTTCAAGTGACGTGAGGACCTGTGCCAAAACTTGTGACGTAAATTCTGACCCTATCTTAGCCTTACCTTGAGCAACGCTTTGAAGCAATTCACACGCTCCACAGGACTTCCCGTCCTCCTCCGCCAAGCCTTTGCTGGTGGCTAACACTGCATGCACCGCCAGCTGCGCAATCTCTTTCACATTCAAAAAGAAGATCTGTCCAGCAGTGATAGCTCCCCCGGCCGCAGCATGCATCGTCACCGCTTCCAGTTGCTTCAACGTCAAGCCCAAGGTCCTGGCCGCGGAGAGCGCGGCCAACGTGGCATCCTCGGCCATGGGCTGCGGCCCATCGTGGGCATCGAACTTCGGCAGGGCCTCCGCCACTTCGAGGCCCATGACCACAGCCGTCTCCTCCGAACTCATCCCCGCCAGCTGGGCGGCGCGCCCCGCTAGCTGGGCCACGATGGAGATCTCTCCTTAGCAATGGATGAAAAAAACAACACGGTCGATAGGTCTATGGACCTAGGGGCAACTTTCAGTGTATATATATATATAGGCGTAAAAAAAAAAACATGATTATCATTGATTCATATTGATTGATGGAATAATATGGAATATCTATGTGAAACGTTGTTTACCATTTGTAAAGTTTATACAACTAGTTGATATTCATAATTGTAAATTTCTATCTTGCTTTATTCATCTGTCCATTCATCCCTCATAATTTCTATTCAATTGATGTTGATCCATCTCTGTCTCTCTCTCTCTCTCTCTGCATTCTTGTATTTTAGCGTACATCTAGTAAGACTGTAACTAATCCATCCTGACTGGGGATGTGTGCTTGTATGCATATGTGTTACATGATCATATGTGCGATCAAGTGTGTTGCGGAAGAGAATGTTCCACTACAGTCTGTTTGGCAGCATCGCGGAATTCATGAGGTAAATGAGCAAGTAAGAAGCTATTTCAGTCATGCAGGAAAAGAAAAAGTTGGCAGGACAAGTCTCCCACGGCCTTTTCTCGACTCATCTTGCCACCACCAGTGGCGTGCTTGGAAGCAATGCCGGCGGCCTGTCGCGCTGCAGTGGGGATCTTCAAGTAGCCAACTTCCGTGGCAGCTGACTGTGACAAATCCGCAAGCTGCTCTGAACTGGCGCCAGAGGCTTTGGCTGCCTCTGCAGCTACCTCCTTCGTAATCAAGCTGGCAGCCTCCCCGCCCCCTTACAACATCCACAAAACAGAAATGAAACCTTGGTTGGCTTAGCATGGCTTAGCATTGAATCAGTTTGGGGTCCCACCATTGGATGGTTTATGACTTATGACAGCATTTGCGCCGCTTGACATACAGCAACTCCCCTCAAACAAAGAAAACAAACACCCTACAGCACAAGGAAGTCCAATGGATTGAAACCTCATTTTCATCCATTTTCATCCATTTTCCCTATGAAAATGGCCACAGATTGGCATCCCAATTGTGACACGAACTATAGACAAATAAAATCGCAATCTTTCCCAGGTTGCCATGGTGAAATCCCTGTTTGTTTCTCTCATTCCTGTCGCCTCCATTCTGCCGATAGAGCCTCGTAGCTTTTCACTCTTTTAATGTACCCACACAATCCCACAATTCTGTTTTGAACACCTTCATTTTTCCTCCCATCTCCCATGTTGCGTAAGAGGTTCATCGCAGAAACATCCAAAAAAACAGATCTCCCACCATTCCCACATATTCCCACCATCCATTCCCATCCATTCTCCATCCTTGGCCGCTTCCACCAGCTTCGCCCCTCCAGCTTTGGCTTCGCCTGGCTCACTGCGAAGGCTGCTGCCATGGCCGATGCCCTCGCCACGTCCAGGGCGCTGAGCTGAGCCTGCTGGGCCACCGCGCGGGCGTGCTGCACGGCGCTCCTTGGTGGCCGGGATGGCCGGTCTATGGAGGAGCCCCAGGGATGAAAATCTTGGAAAAATCTTGGGAGATCTTGGGAGAAATGGATGTCAGACTGATAAATTAGTTAATGTGACCAAATGGATGAAACATGATGAATCATGGATGAGAATTTGATGAACATGAATGATCTGATGTTTAAAAAAATGACAATTGATGAACCTGGATGACAAATTGGTGAACACTGGTGATAAAACATGAAGTAAAAATGGATGAAAATCCACAGAACGAATCAGGAACACAATTGATCGAATGATACCTAATGATTAATTGTCCAAAGATTCAAGATTATGAAATAATCAAAGGATGATATGTTTGGTATGTTTTTTAACAGCGTGAGGAGGGGCCAACACAGGAGGTTGAGGAAAAAGAATATAACAGAATTCAACAGCATGCTGAAACTGCACCAGATTCTTCCAGGTGTCCTCAAGGGACTTTCCAGTGTCAATGGCGCTGGTGGCCACTGCCATCCCAGCAGCCAATGTCGCAGCTTGCATGATTTCTTTCGGAGGCCACCTACCTACAGTCACTTTCCTCACTGCAGCCACTGCAGCATCTGCCATTTCATCAATGCTTTCAAAACGATTTTCACCAGCTCGACTTGCAGCTGAACCGGCAGCAATGGCCAGGCTGGAGATGGCCTCATAGCTCTTCAAGCGGAGCTCTGCTGCGGCTTGGAGGGTGGCATTGGCAGCTAAGGCTGCTACGTCTCCAGCATCCTTCCCTGTTTTGGATTCAACAGCCACAGTTGCTGCTTCCTCAGCCATCACGGACAGCTTCTGCTTGGCCGTCAAGTTGGACAACTTGGGGTTTGAAATGGCAACCTCACGGGTTGCTTCCACCGCATTGTCCACCTTTTTGGTGGGAGTGCTGTTACCCAAATTTGTCAAGGTCTCTTCTGCCGTCTCAACTGCAGTGTCCACCACTTCCTGTGTCTGCTTGCCGGAGGCGATTGCTACCTGCAAAGCGGCCTCAGCAGCCGCTACAGTACTTTGAGATACTGCTTCCTCAGCCTTCAAGCCATTTTTCACAGAAAAAGAGAAAACTGCCTTGGCCGCAGCACCTGCCGCCTCCTTGGGCTGCTTCCCGGCAGCCAGGGCCTCCTCAGCGGCTGCTGAACCAACAGCAGCTGTGGCGGCTTTCACCACCACCTTGCGGGACATGCCCAGGTCCTTGACCCCCTGCTGAGCCGCCTTGGCAGCAGCTGTGATATCGTTCTTCAAGCCACTGGGGTGAGCTGCAATGACATGACCAGCAGCTGCTGCTGCAGCTTGAGCAGCCTCAGAGTAGCTCAGTCCAGCTGCCACAGCAGCCTGAAAGGCCACATTTGCAGCAACTTTCGCTGCGTTTTGGACGTTGCTGGATGCCGCCAAGGCTTTATCAGCCGCAGCTTTGCTGGCGGTTTCCGCCGACTTCAGAGCAGCCTGTGCCCGGGTCATTCCAGTCTCCAGTGCAGCTTTCAAAGTGGCCGTGGCTGCTATGGCCCCCACCTTTTTGGGCGAGGTCTCCAGTGAGGCCGCCTCCTCCGCCGCCTCCCGGCCCGCAGCCTCTGCAGCCGCAGCGGCCACCCGGTCCTTCGGCAAACCCGCGGATTTCGCGGCGTCCATCGCTGCCTTGGCCGCGGAGTTCACTGGGGAACTGCCCATCTCCTGGCGGATCACCTCACGCACTGCCTGGGCTGTTTGGCGGGCGATGTCTTCGGCCATGTCTTTCAGGGAGCCCTTGGACACTTGGCCCACTTTGTCATCTTCCTCAGACTTTTCAGAGTTAGACTCAGACTCCTCACCTTTGGAAGTCTCGCTGTCGGACTTTTCCGGCTCCGTGTTTTCGGATTTCACACTTTCAGCCTTCTCTGACTTCTCATTGTCAGAATCCTCAGGCTTCTCTTCCTGAGTCTCACTTTCTGACTTCAAGTCAGAAGACTTCTTCTCAGACTTCTCGGACTTCTCAGACTTCTTGCCATTTTCTGCCATCCTTTTCACCTTGACCTTTGCAGTCTGCTTTGGTGTCTGACCCTTCTCCGACTTCACTGCTGCGTCCAGGGACTCAGGTCGTGCCAGGACGGGCCCTCCGTCTGCTTGCTTCAGGAACTCAGTCCTTGACAGCCGGCCGTCGGAGTCGGTGTCCAACAAATGGAAGAGTGGGATCAAGGCCTCAGGGAAAGGAAAAGGATCGCCCCACAGCTGGGATTGATGATCTTCTACAAGATTAAGTTTATCAGTTTATCATAGATAGTTGCAGACTTATGGAGATCGTTTTCTACCTGGCGTTTTGAAGTCCAAAAATGTGGCGTTTTCGTCATGCTTTGTTTGTCCCCTGTACCTCACTGTTCTGCCATTCCAGTGGATAGAACTGCCGGGCGATGAAGAAGAACTCCTCCATGGACAGGAAACCGTCCCCATCAGCATCTGCCAAGCGAAAACCTGGGTTCAAACCCAGCATTTGTTGGGACCCCTTGGCTGCGGTGATGAATTCACTGCGTGAGATCGCACCATCTGCATCCTTGTCAATGCTGGTGAAAATATCCACCAAGGAATCTCGACTGGAATTGCGCAAGGCGCCAGCTAAAAATTCGGCTCTGGAAAGGCTGTCATCATAATTGGTGTCCAAGGCGTCAAAGGTTTGCTCCACCACCACTGCATCAGTCTCACCCGCATCTTTCTGAGCCTGGAAATCCATGTGCTCTCGCAGTGTCTGATTGATTTCATCTGCGGTCAATCCATTTTTCCCCCCCTTGGCACCAAAATGGAAAACGCCCTGGGGATCATTTTCGTCCCCAAACTGCAGAAATATGGGATGGACACCTGCCAGGGGCGCTCAGCAAACAGAATACTGCATCCGGCATGTGAGTTCTCAGAGCGTGAAACATGAAGCCCCCCGTTAAAAAAAGAAAAACATGATAAATCATGGGTTTTCCCTTCCCGTGGGTTTCTCGACCAAAACAGAATGGTTCCCTCACAATGAAGAGAATGACTTCATCACAGCACCTGGCCTCTCAAATGTGTAGCTGAAGTCAAAACAAGGCATAATACCACACGAATTGCAATCATCGGATCCAACCTGGCAGGTCGCTGAGTATCAGTATTCATATATTTGAGCATCAATGGGCAAACATGCTATCCTAGTCCTAATCTGTCATGCTTTTATATCTTTTATGTCTGCAGTATTCTGCTAGGTACGAATGTTGTCCCATGTTGTCCCGTAGTCCGGCAACAAAAAAAAGCACTGCAACCCTGGTCCACTGAGACGGCTGGGCTCCCAGCTCGTGGCGTCTACAATAAATCGGATGGAAAGGCCAACCTCAACGATTCAAAATCCCAGGATGATCTATGCAAATGCAGGAAAAATATCATATCATATCATATCTTCAAGACATATCAAGACTTTCCAGAGATGTCCTCTTTGTGTCAACGATGAGATAAACTGATGTTGTCGCTGAGCTCAGCACATCCGTTGCAGGGAACTGGAGATCCCCTACGACGGTCGATGGACTGGAGCCCGAAGGGTCAAAGGGTCGCGATGCAACGGCTTCATTCTGCTGGGAACAATGGTGGATCTTTGGAGGATCATCAGCTCATACAAATCTCATATAATCATATATAATCTTGATGTATCTTGATCAAACTCAATCAAACTGAACTAAAAACTGATCATCTGCTATAATCCGCCGTTGCTTCAAGTGATCACTGACTCAAGCAGCCTGCGATATCTGCGATCTCTTTTTTCCATCACTGGCGGCCACTGAGTTGAGCGCGCTCCGCTGAGCTTTGGAACAGCTGATGAACTGAGCTTTGGAACAGCAGCTGTAGTGGAACTCCTCAACTCTTCTGTCCCGACTTGCGAAGCAATGCGAAGCAAGCCATTCTCGTTGAACATCTGTAGATCCTGTAGCTGAGGTTGAGCATGTTGAGCTTGATTCTGGTGGTGATTTCCCCAGAACCGTGATGAGAAGCCTTAGTGGCCTACAGCTAACCCTGATTCTAGCTAGTATCCATGAGCCAAGGCCTCTCAATGGATTGAAATTGATCATGTTGGTTCCCATCCCTCAAGCATCGCGGCTTCCCGTGCCTTGAAGTTGGTCGGTGACAGCTGCAAGGGGACCTGGAGTGAATCTCCGGCATCTCTGAATCGTCGCCTTGAAGGGTCCAGTGTCATTCCTGGCGAAGGAATTCCTGAAAAATGGAGTGGTGCAGTGGTGCCCTACTGTGCCCCAATGACCAATGGGTTAATGGCAAACTGTTGCCCTGCCCTTCTAACTCCCTACCATGTACAGGTTCTGATGGTTTTACTCCCAATGATTCCCCTCAGTCTGCCTTTCGGTTGCTCACTGCCTTGCGGCACCCCGGAGAGCCACTCGCAAAGCATCTCCCAAGCAAGTTCCTGCCTGCCAACACAAGTTGTTCCGTGGAAAAGCCATGGCATTTGAGCTGCACACTACTATGTGTTGTCACTATTGTGGGTAAGAACCCCGGCGATTCTGAAGACCTCCTGCTGGTTGGAAGCCATCGTTGCAATGCTATGTAATGATAGCAATAGCCAATAGCTGCACCTCCAGCTGAAGACACTGGAATCAAACCCTGCAGTCTGCCGGATTACCTACCTGCAAGCAGTCTTCTCGTGAGAGTTCGTCCAGCAGCTGCGCCTCTGGCAATGTAGCCCTGAAAAACCTGCCTGTGATATTAGACCTAGGCACTTTTCATATCATCTTCCAACATCTAGGATGGTCTTGGTATGTCTTGGTCAAAATCGCTGGCAAATGAAGGTTCATTTCTCTGAAGATGGTTCTATGGGTATTGAACCATTATGAACCATCCCCATATCTACCTGCATACGCCTGCAATCTTTGGTAACAAGTTTCGGGCCATCCAGAGCAATTGCCTCTAACCTCCATTGAAGAACAGTGTTCTGGATCAATCCCCTGGCATGAGTGCTGCTTCGGCACCGTATCTCTGGTGAATTTCAATACCTGAGTAGGCAACACAATGAAGAAAGCACTTTTTGGACCCGCAAATGCAGTCCAGCCTTCCACTAACATGAATACTGCGGAAAACCATCCAACAAAAAGCAGCTCATCACTTCAAATTCCATGGCTGGGGCCGCCTGGATTGTGGGAAGGATCCGACAACTTCTGGTACAGATCAGTACCTTGCAGTCAAGTTTCTGGGCACGACTTCTTGACGTATTCCTTGACTCGCATTTCTACTCTCGGGAGCACTCTCTCAGGAGCAAAACTCGGATCTCTAGGGTTATGAATTTGCCGTAAGTGTCAGTGACAAGAGTCTGGCATGATCTTGTCAGCAGAGGCATTTGTTCATCAAAGATGCATCCGATAGGACGGCGACTTAACACAACAACGCACCCCAAAAAATTGGGGAACTCAGTTCATGCCATCAAAATACACTATAAACCCTGTGCCAAAAAAAGGAGGTTCAGCCCAAGCTGCCAACCAAGAGTTGTCGGTCTTGCCGCGCCACTTTCGCATAGCAGCCTGCCACTTCAGGTGATGGACATCCACGATATCACGATGATAAGGGTTGATCAACATTTATTAATCATCTAGTATTGGGGTCTCGTGTGGGGGGCTGAAAAAGAAACAGTAGACTGGTCATCAAACATTAATATACCAGTAGTACCGCACAAGGCGGTGGCGGAAGTTTCAGGAATAGCACACTATAGGAGAGGTGAGTTGCTGTGAGTCATGGATGGCAGAGCAGATCCANCTGTCTATCTATCTGGCTGCCTAACTAACTGACAAACTGACTAACTGACTAACTGATTGACGGACTGACTAGCTAACTAACAACCTAACTAACAAACTACTGTAACTAACTGACTCACTGACTAACTGACGAAGTTACTAACTGACTAACTGACGAACTGACGAACTGACTAAGAAACTAAGTCACTAACTAACTAACTACCTGACTAACTGACTCACTGACTAACTGACTAACTGACTAACTGACTCACTGACTCACTGACTCACTGACTAACTGACTAACTGACTAACTGACTAACTGACTCACTGACTCACTGACTAACTGACTAACTGACTAACTGACAAACTGACTAACTGACTCACTGACTAAGTAACTAAGTCACTAACTAACTAACTAACTAACTAACTAACTAACTAACTAACTAACGAACTGACTAACTGACGCACTGACTAACTGACTAACTGACTAACTGACTATCCGACTAACTGACTAAGTGACTATCCGACTAACTGACTAAGTGACTAACTGACTAACTGACTGATTGACTAACTNCATGGCTGAGCTCTTCACATCTTGGCTCTTCTCACCTCTGCTTTTCAACTGTCCATATTGTCGGAAGTTTCACTTCTAAACTTCCTTCGATAATATATTAAAGAAATTCATCTCATTTTGACTAGGCATCTTATATATTATGATTACATAATCTACAATTCGTGGATTGTCCATTGCCATGATGGCCATGATGACCATGCGTAAACCTGCACCCTGAAATTGTCTTTCCATGTCTGCAGACAAATGACTTGGGGATCCCATTTCACATCTGGCTCTTCCATCTGCCAAAATGCAGTGTCATCTGCCCGGATGAGAAGCATCTCCTCTTCCCAAATCCGCCGGAACTCAGGATATTGGTCCTGCGAAAGGCCCAAAGACGTCAAGGACTGGAAAACAATGAATGTCTACACACACACATATATATATATATATTTCTATATTCCGTTTATCTATATGTATTTATATATTTTTATCTTATGTGTTTATCTATGTATCTACCTATTTACATAGAAGAACTGAACATTTCAAGTCAAGGCCTCATGGCTGCTACTGGCTCAGCCCTCAGCAGAATGACCCTCACCAAAGGATCTCTTTCAGCTGAGCCACAATCATCTTCTTGAAGGCCGCATGCATCAGCAGGTAATTTCTCAGGTCTTGACCAAAGCGTTTCCTGAGTTCCAGATGCAATGCACCACTTTGAGACGGCAATCATACATTAATCAATGTAATTTAATATATACATAATCTCTATATCTATATTATATATATATATATGTATATGTTTAGATACATATCCATGGATCCTATTCCTATTCATTCTTTCTATCATTACATCGAACCTATCAATCTTTCGCATATGATAGACGACTGGATCCTTCAAAAATGAGCAATGTTACCACTGGTGGTTCATTAAAAGGGATTATTAATCTATCCTTTCTATGGATTTAATGGCAACCCCTGATTAATGAACCATGGTTGACTAATTAGAGGGATAATCCCCCAATTGTCATAATCTAGTACTTAAATGGTACCACCCCAATTGAACAGCCTAGGGGTTTGTTAATCCAGGGTCCAGGGTTGACATTAATTATAATATATAATTAACTTAATTAACCAAAAAAATGAAAAGGGATCCCAGATAGTATAGATATGTTCCCCTGAATTTCCAGGTTTCCAACTTGTCTTTTCTTTTTCGGAATCATTCTGGCCCTTGTATGTCTTGGGGATCAAGCGCCCAGCTTCAAGTGGCTCAGGTCGACATCTCGAAATAGCGGATGCTCTGGGACTCCAGGAGGGTCCAGGAACATGGAGTAGGCATCAGCCCTGTCGAAATCCGCCGTTCCGTTTGATGCCATACAATTGGTGGTTTTAAGGGTGGTCTTGTTGTGCAAAAATGGGAATCAGAATTTAGGAATGACCTGGCAAAATGATGGATAGGGATGATCAAAAATCCCACCAACCTAATCCGAAAATATCATAACCGTCCCACTACATAGAATGACTCCAGAATTCCAGAACTACATTCTTATACCACGATTTCCCGAGATGATTTGTGGATGATCTTCTTGTCGTCTCCAAACACCTGGATTTCGTGTTCCAATAGCCATTGAAGAGCGCTTGCCAAGCCAAAATCAGCGGATGCTCCCGTTTTGCGGCCACGACCCAATTCTCAACAAATTCCTGCATTCTGTCGATCCAACCGGCCGTCAGGCTGTCAGAAAAAATAAAAGGGGGATGAACGATCTGACTATAAAATGCCCGCGGCTCTGCTTCATAACTGTCTTGCAAAAGAATAGGCCAACATAGGGCAAAGCACCTAGAATCAAAACAAACTAATTTCAAAAAAAGCATTGTAATCCCTTGAGCACCGGCTGAAACGGAAAGGCACCGCTTACCGCCTTGACATACATTGCCTTACCCCGGGTCTTCGACCGTGTCCTTGCTCTTGTGCATCTCGCAACCCCAAGCAGAGAAATAGAATGCCTGGATGTTTCCGTGTCCAGTGCATCATGTTTCTCCCGTTCTTTGGCAAAACAACATGAGCTCAGACACGTTCAAAACAATCATGACTTACCACTAGATGCAAAGGCATACGAATACACGAACATACAAGATAAGCCGTCCACTTGCACCCAAAGCAAGTCTGTTTCAAGTCAATCATGGATTGAAACCATCTTGAAAATGATAAAGGCTTCAAAAATCTAGCGTCTTTGTGTTGTGGCACTCTAGTTGCGTCAACAAGTAGCCAAGGGGCCGCAATGTCTTCCCGGCGTTCTTCAGACAGGATAGGACCATAGAACCAGTCTTCGAACGGCTGGAAGCAAATGGTTGATGCATCTATCCAAAGGCCTGTGCGAAGACTGCATTGGCACAAAACAAATGGAATATTGAAAAAAACACATCAAAACATGGCAAAAAAAAATCCTAATGGGGAAACCATCTAATTACAAATCAGTCTTTCCATTGCCAGTTGTGATTTATCCCTAACAGCAATCTTCAACATCTCAGCCCAGAGACACCTCCATATTTTGCAAGGAGAGCCAATCGCACGGCATCTGCTTGCCAGGGGACATACATCTGTGGCCACAGTCTGGGCAAGTCTGAGGGAGACAAGTACTCAAAAACGTTGCGCTGATCCAAAATGGCAATCCTTAGTCATCCGTCTCTGCAGGTTGAAACTTGGGTTGGGGTCAAAAGAACGGAGACGTTAAAATCACCAATGCACGTATATGGTGTGCCTGCGCGCGGATGCCTCAATGCACACACATTCAAATCTAGTAATTATATGTATACAGTGCTTGATAGCAAAAAAAACGGCAGCAACCCAGTCCGACTTCTCCATTGGAAGCCCACAGGCAAGCATGTGCGAGGGGGCTTAGACCCTTTGTTCCCATATCTTCTCCCATTCTGATGAGCAATGTCAACAACATATTGACAAATCCTCAAAAATGGTTGGTTAACCGGGATTCCCAGCTCGTGGATTATCATCAAAATCCCCAACATTTACAGTAATAAAGGGTAAATAAGGGTAGAACATCCCCGAAAAACGAGGAAAAACAACTTCAACCGATGCCTGGGTTTTTGCAACTGCTCACATCATCACTTGGATTTCTTTAAGTGGACCATGAAAAATGAAAATATCAAAATGTATTCCTGGTAGATTTCCCAAATGGTGCCTTAACCAACGGGATAATAAACATATTCAGCAAATCCCAAATCATCTTCATTGCAAGCGGCTCCCAGTGCGGATTTTGTGCTGCCCATGTTTCAACGCAGAGTCTTCGGAAAGGCGGTAGCAGCTCCTTGGAGAAAAATTCTGGGCCCATCTCACGATATAACCGAGGATGTAAATGCATATAACATATGTATATACATATATATATATGTATGTATGTATGTGTGTGTGTGTCTGTATGTATGTATGTATGTAGGTAGGTAGGTAGGTAGGTATGTATGTATGCAGGCATGCATGCATGCATGTAAGGAAGGAGGATGGATGGATGGATGGATGGATGGATGGATGGATGGATGGATGGATGGATGGATGGATGGATGGATGGATGGATGGATGGATGGATGGATGGATGGATGGATGCATGCATGCATGCATGCATGCATGCATGCATGCATGGATGGATGGATGGATGGATGGATGCATGCATGCATGGATGGATGGATGGATGGATGGATGGATGGATGTGTGTCTGTATGTCTGTATGTCTGTATGTCTGTATGTCTGTATGTCTGTATGTCTGTATGTCTGTATGTGTGTATGTCTGTATGTCTGCATGTCTGTATGTCTGTATGTCTGTATGTCTGTATGTCTGTATGTCTGTATGTATGTATGTATGTATTGATTTTTTAATGCTGTGTATATATTTGTGATTAAACGTACGTATGTATATACATATATATATATATCATTCTGTTTGAAATGAATAGATATGGTGTATATGTAAATTTATTTATACATATATATATATATATGTATGTATATATAATTATATATATATGATATGTATGTGCGTGTATATCGAATATCATACCCATGCAGTATTGGAACCAAAACTCCTTGCCATCCAGGGTTCCGCCCCCTTGTCCCAAAAGGACCACGCAATTCGCGGTGTGTTTGCCGGTCGCCTGGACAAAGCCGTGTGAGTTAACGGGAATTTCGGGAGGTGATTGGTGAGTGGCTGCTCGAGAATGAAACCCTGGGTTGCGAGGCAATTTTCCAAAACATGTACACTTCTGACACGGATGCTATGCTGTCCTACTGCACAAAATCCTTGCCAGGATCAAAAGAAGCATGAGCAGTTACTGCTCAGGCTTTGGGGATCGAAGCACAATAGAGACCTGAAGGGACTTGCTAAACCTTCGGTTCCAACAAAGGGCCGCGACTGCTCCTTCTAATTCCTGGCTGTGACCCCTCAAAGGCATTGGTCAGCCCCGGGAACAGTCTCTATGCTAACTTGGCCACATTCAGGCCTTGCATGCCACCTTCGCCTCTAAAATCAAGAGATGAATTAAGATCATCACACAGATGGGGATCGAAACAAATTAAATTGAAAGTCATCAGCTAAACATGATTAAACATGCATCTATACAATGTCAATCAGACTTTCGGGAGGTCAACTTTGCTGACTTCCCTCTGTCCTGCGGCATACCAGTATGATGCCAGCATGCACGGAATGGATACCAGGACTAAACATGCGGACGTCAAGAAAGCTGTGCCATAGCTGCCAGTTAGATCGTAGATGCTGCCCACCAGCGTAGGCCCAATGAGAGTCCCAACACCAATGGAAAGTCCTGTGCTTCCGGTCTTCATCTCTTGCTCTCTCTCTCTCTATCTCTCTATCTCTCTCCCTCTCTCTCACCCTCTATTTCTCTCTCTCTTGCTCTCTCTCAGCAACCACCATCCAACTGCCTCCCGAAGGCAAACTATGATTTCTATGATACAATCGGGAAACTCCTAATAACTCCGCGGTTCCCTAATGTAACAAGAATTATGGATACCCCATGGATACCCCCAGCTCTGAACCGCTTCCCCAAACACTAGAAAAATGTAGAAAATCAAGCTCTCTTCCTCCCATCATCTCCCGCCTGCCAAACCAAAGAGATGTGGCACCTTTTCCGCCCCATAGAGTTCCCACAACACCAGCGACACTAACGCCACGCGGGCTCCCGAAGAACCACCGAAGACCACCTGAGAAGGTCAGTGCTGAGCCCATGAGCCCCAGTGAAGCAGCTGGCATAGCTTGGCATCTAGCTCACAGTGGCATATGCCCTCCCCTGCTGTAGAGAAAAAAATGATTTCAAAAAAAGGGTTGTTGATGGTTGTTGGTAGTCATTCCGTGACTCCCGTAATATTTGGGTGATCTTCAAAAAGAATATTTCACAAACCTTGGCCATGTATACTGCCAGTCCTTGGCAGGCCCTACTGAGCCCCCAGCCCTCCTTGTGACTTCCGAGGATGACTCGGCTCTTCACCCTTTTCCAATGTTTTCTGAAAGAAGCAGTGCACGTAATGAACGCAATAACATCAAGGATCTGTCAACGCCCTGGCATACTGCCAACACCAAAAAAAACTTGGTACTGGCAGCAAATCAACCTGCATCAGCCTGCATCCCCTCAAAATATGGTATTTCATGGGGTGTTGACTTGTTTTGATCCATACCCACATCATCCTCAACGCCGAGCTGCCGAGAAGGCCATCAGCTCTGCCTCCGTGCTGCAACTGGGCAGCCAAGCCAGGCTCAGTCCCTGGATGAGGATCACCAGCAAGAAAAGGAGTCGTGGGGACACCACAGCAGCACAAATGCCGCCTTGGTTTGCCATGGCATCATTGCGCTGCGCATGGCTTCAACTAACCAACCCAGTCAGGCTACCCCCGCATCATGTTTGGGATGAGCTTGGGTTCATGGACAAGGCCAATCCGTTGAAGAATTCAATGCGCAAGCCATTCTGACCCTGGCCTAGCCTACTAGAAGCTGCTACTGTGGTGGGGCATTGTGGGGCCCCAGCATGGGCCCAAGAATTTCCTGAGAGATGGTGCGGTACCTCTATATTAGGATCCAGAATTCAATTGATTGGATTGAGAATCTACAGTAAGCGCTATACCGGCTACACGGAGAATTGCCACTTGTTGAGGGGAAACGTATATCGGCATTCTGTACAATGTACTTAAAATAATGAAGCAAACTCAACGCCAGAAACCATGACTTACCATGAATGCACGGGATTGAAACCATCCCCAGGTGGTGGCTTGCTTTTGGGGTTTGCCACATTCATAATCCATACATCATATCAGATAAGTTCGAGCCATTCAGAGCCTCTATGGGCCATGAGCCTGCAATACCTTGCGATTCAGAAACCCCTGCAGCATTGTTCCACTGCAAAGATGGTTCACTTCAAACAAATATATACCTTAATTGTGAGATCTTTGAGGCAGGCCCGTCACTAGGATATTCCTGCGCTCCAACTTCCACAAAAGTCTGCTCATAGCACGCCAAAGCTACAAAGGATGCGGCCAACCGTGCTCCCTGCGCCCACGACTGATACCAGCATGGCAGCATTCTCGTACCCCTGCAGCTCAGCATAGTAGACCACATGAGTATATGGTGCCGTAAATCCACACATATACAGCACTAAGCCCGCACTCAGAAGCAAGAAACTTGGACTGGCAAGCGGGCGAACGAGTTCAATCAGCTCTTTGCAATGCCGGAGTTGAGATGGCTGAGAGCCAGATGATGTATCAAATGATGTAGGGCTAGAGGAGGTAGACTCTTCCCCAGAGTCATCCGGGCTCTCCTTTTTTTGACGCGTGCAGCAGCCTAGCGCCAAGGTGTTCAGGGTCAGAATCACCAGCAAAGCTGCTGCCAAAATTTGCCGAGTATGGCGCCAGCCAAAGGCCTGGTGGAGAGGCTCCAGCGTTGAGTTGAACACGATGGTGCCAACTCCACCTCCAGCAGCGGCAAAACCCACGGCAACTGGCAGCATGGGCCCACTCATCTGGCTATAGAGCACTGTGAAGTACGGAATGCTGAGCAGCCCGCCGCCTATGCCGCCTGTGAGACTGAAGGACAAGAAGAGCCATGATGTGCTGGGCACTATGCTGTCCAGCATCAAACTCAGCACCACCAGTGCAGAACCCAATGTTGACAAGTTCACGTAGCCAATTTTTTTCACGCCGAAGCCACCAATCGCCTGGATCCCGTTTAGCAAGAGGTCTCGGGAGGAACCTATCAAGGCTAATTTGCCACCGGATTCTCCCGTCTCGTGCTTCAATGCAGCAAACAGCTGACCATAACCTCAGCGGCATTCGTCACCCCAACCGAATCTCGCAACGCAGGATCTGCTAACAATCTCAAAAGTGAAAATCCAAACTCGCTGGAATCATAATTGTAAAGCTGAGGAACTGTAGTAGAGTCCCATCACAACAAACTGACCAGTAAAACATACCAATGTCAGTAGGACTTTCCGACACGTACCATCTGGTACCATGGGAATGCCCATTAGTGTGGGTGCTTTGGCCTACCGCAGACACATCTGCTCACTTGCATCTGAAGTGAGCTCGGAGCCAAGGACATTCCACAGCGCTCCAAATGCAAAAAAAGGAGCACAAAAGTAAGTTGACGGTGGTTAACGTCATATCGAGGGTTTTGGTGATTTCATTGGATGCACAACCGCCCGCAAACAGCAAACAACATCGCCATTATCCATCATCATCATCATCATCATCATCATCATCATGATCATCATCATCATCATCATCATCATCATCATCATCATCATCATCATCATCATCCTCATCCTCATCCTC
>BGPT01002113.1:7615-64416 GCA_003297045.1 Symbiodinium sp. clade C Y103 | reverse complement strand
CATCATCATCATCATCATCATCATCATCATCCTCATCATCATCCTCATCATCATCCTCATCATCATCCTCATCATCATCATCATCATCATCATCATCATCATCATCATCCTCATCATCATCCTCATCATCATCCTCATCATCATCCTCATCATCATCCTCATCATCATCCTCATCATCATCCTCATCATCATCATCATCATCATCCTCATCATCGTCATCATCATCCTCATCATCATCTTCATCCTCATCATCATCCTCGTCATCATCATCATCATCATCATCATCATCATCATCATCATCATCATCATCCTCATCATCCTCATCATCATCCTCATCATCATCATCATCATCATCATCATCATCATCATCCTCATCATCCTCATCATCATCCTCATCATCATCATCATCATCATCATCATCATCATCATCATCCTCATCCTCATCATCATCCTCATCCTCTTCTCATCCTCATCATCATCCTCATCATCATCCTCATCATCATCATCATCATCATCATCATCATCATCATCATCATCATCCTCATCATCATCTTCATCCTCATCATCATCCTCATCATCATCATCATCATCATCATCATCGTCATCGTCATTGTCATTGTCATCGTCATCGTCATCATCATTGCTGATCAAGAGTGGCATAACATCATGATTCTGGATGGTCTTTTGCAAAGAGCACATCGAACTGAGTGCCTGTCACTGAAGCCCTCTTGTTGATCAGTTTTAAATGGTTCAAACTGAGCAACGTCAAAACCATAAGATGGAAAATCCCCTAAATAGTGGCTGGCTAATGTGCCGGGCAGCCCATTAACCACGACTAATTATGATAATCGCCAATGCATTGGGTAGTATGGGTAGCGTAGCCCCTTTTCATCAGTGATCAAGAATTTGTCTTTCTGGAACGGTCTAATCTAATAATGTCGGATCCCCAAAATGATCAAGTCTGCTATGTGTGCCCCATGTCCCCCAATTTTCCTAGCTTGGCCACATGAAAAATGGCCTCAAGGAAGATGTCGCACCGCAGCTTTGCCAGAGGAGGCTCCATGGCATCCACCATCTCCAGGTCATACCCCAAACCATGTGCCAAGATAACGAAGCCGAGTGCACATGACGTAAAACACTTTTGCCAAACAAGTTGTTATCTGCTATGAGTCATTGGATATGGAAAAGGGTGGGACAAATAGGTTTCTGGCTGATCCCTCAAAGCAGGTGGCTCAAGGATGTGCCCCTGGTTCTTCCGATTGACAAAAAATCGGTTGGTTCCTCCTCAATTTTTGTAAAGATGAGGAATTTTATATGTAGTCTGAAGCTGCTTCGGCTTCACATGTGGTCCTGGCTGCTTCGGTCAGGTTTTAAACATTTGGTCATTCCGGCCGCTTTGAGCCGAGATAAAGCCAGAAACCCAATCATACTCAGCATGCAGTTTGTACTTTCGGCCTTGCTCGATTGCGGTAATCTGATCACTTTTTAAACCCCCATAATTGTGCGACATTTTCAGCATGGATTTGACATCTCTACAACCTGTTGTCAGGTTGAATGACATAGGAAACATTGGGCGAGGACAAGTTTACCTTTCTTTACCTTCTCAACCAAACCATATCCAGTGTGCACATGCTTGTAAACGTTGTAAGTGGTTGGTTGTTAGACATGATACATATACACATATATGTGTGTGTGTGTGTTCATGTATAATCTATAACCTTACATGTGAATATAATTACGGATCACATGTATATACAAGATATATTATATTTGGACACGGAGGTTCTGCCACGTTTTTTCGATGTTTATTGTATTTCATATTGAAATCAACGTCCTTGGCATCGTTCTGCTCCTTGTCCCAAGAGGACCAGGTCCAAAGGGATTGTCAGGTGGTGATTGGTAGCGGAAAAGCATGCCGAACTAAGACCCTGGGCTGCAAGGCGTTTTTTCTAATTGCTGACACTTGGATGCTATGCTCCTGTAGTGCTGTACAAAATCCTTGCCAGCATCAAAAGAAGCATGAGCAGTTTCTGCTCAGGCTTTGAGGATTGAAGCAGAATAGAGACCTGAAGGGACTTGCTAAACATGCGGTTCCAACAAAAGGCCGCGACTGCTCCTTCTAATTCCTGGCTGAGAGCCCTCACAGGCATTGATCAGCCCCTGGAACAGCCTCTATACCAAGTTGGCCACATTCAGGCCTTGTATGCCACCTTCGCCTTTAAAATCATGAATTGAATGGGTCAAGTGGGAACATCATCCCTGGTAGGGATGGAAAACAAACAATATTGAAAGCCATCAACCAAACATGCATCCACGCAAATCACGCAACATCAATCTGAATCATTTGTCTGAATCAAACTTCTTCCAGGTCAACTTTGCTGCCTTCCCTCTGTCGTGCGGCATGCCAGTATGATGCCAGCATACACGGAATGGATACCAGGACTAAACATGCAGACGTCAAGAAAGCTGTGCCATAGCTCCCACTTAGATCGAAAATGCTGCCCACCAGGGTAGGTCCAATGAGAGTCCCGACACCAATGGCAAGGCCTGTCCCGGCAGCTGGTCAGCACTTCCAAGTCACCAGTACCACCACCCCATCTGGAAAACATGGGACGCCATAAGGTCGACAAAAGTTACAACCCCTATTAACTAAAGAGATATCCAACAGAAACCCAAGTGGAGTGGTAAACCAAACCTTATCGTAACATATCTTAACATATTATCTTTGCTATCTAAATTCTCTCCCCACCACCATCCCCATCGCTTCCCGCCTGTCAAACCAAAGAGGTGTGGCACCTTTTCCGCCCCATAGAGCTCACAGACCACCAGCGACAGCATTACCACCCGAGAACCCGAAGAACCTCCAAAGATCACCTGGGTTGGAAGCTGGGAAATCAGCCAGGCCCCAGGTGGTTAGATCTGCCAAAATGTATAGTAAATGATCGACAGTTGCATGCAATTATCAGGTTCTGCAATCCTGCAATTATGATAATCATGCTTTTTCAAGAGTCCGGCACTAATGAGACCCATTTCGGTAAACCTAAAAACAAACCTACTATGTTGGGGATGGTTTACGCAACCCATCTATGGATGGTGTATAATTGGGTTTACCACATAAATTAATTACCTAGTTAAGTTGGTGCAGGCGTTGCTGCAGCCTGCCCATAGTCCAAGTTGCCGAGAAGGCCATCAACTCTGCCTCCGTGCTGCAACTGGGCAGCCAAGCCAGACTCAGTCCCTGGATGAGGATCACCAGCAAGAAAACGAGACGTGGGGACACGAAAGCAGCACAAATGCCGCCTTGGTTTGCCATGGCATCATGGGGCTTCAACTAACCAACCCAGTCAGGCCACCCCGGCATCATGTTTGGGATGAATGTGGGTTTGTGGGCAAGGCCAATCTGTTGAAAAATTCACTTCGCAAGCGATTCTTAGCCTCGCCAGCCTTGAACCTGTGATACCTTGCAATGTTGAAGCCCCGGCGTCAGCCGTTTTTGACTCAGAAGATGTTTCATTCCCACTTCAATGAACAGATTAATCAACTTTGAGGCAGGTCCATCATCACTCGGATTCCCCAGCCCAAACTTCTACAAAATGTCTGCCAACAGCACAACAAAGTTGCAAAGGATGCGTCCAGCTGTGCTCCCTGCGCCCATCACTGATACCAGAATTGCGGCTCTCTTGTACCCCTGCAGTTCAGCATAGTAGACCACATGAGTATATGGCACAGTAAACCCGAACATATACAGGACCAATCCTACACTTAGAAGCCCAAAACTTGGAGTCGCGAGCGGGCGAACGAGTTCAACCACCTCTTTGCAAAGCTGGAGTTGAGATGGCTGAGAGGCAGGTGATCTATCAAATGATGTAGGGCTAGAGGAGCTAGACTCTTCGACAGAGTCATCCGGGCTCTCATCTTTCTGACGCGTGCAGCCACGCAGCACCAAGGTGTTCAGGGTCAAAACCACCAGCAAGGCTGCTGCCAGAATTTGCCGAGCATGGCGCCAGCCAAAGGCCTGGTCAAGAGGCTCTAGCGTTGAGTTGAACACAATGGTGCCAACCCCACCGCCAGCAGCGGCAAAACCCACGGCAACTGGCAGCATGGGCCCACTCATCTGGCTATACAGCACTGTGAAGTACGGGATGCAGAGCAGCCCACTGCCCGTGCCGCCGATGAGACTTAAGGACAAGAAGAGCCATGATGTGCTGGGCACTATGCTGTCCAGCATCAGACTTAGCACCACCAGTGCAGAACCCAGTGTTGACAAGTTCACGTAGCCAACTTTTTTAACGCCGAAGCCACCAATGGCCATGATGCTGTTTAGCAAGAAGTCTCGGCAGGAACCGATCAGGGCTAATTTGCCACCAGATTCTCCCGTCTCGTGCTTCAATGCAGCAAACAGCTGACCATAACCTTAGCATTCATCACCCCAACAAATCCTTGCAACGCTGGAATCGCTACAGTCATGAGAAACGCTGGAAAGTGAGAATCCAGACCCCTTGAAAAAAACTTGCAATATTTAGTATCTGTTCAGAAAGCTGAGTAGCTGTAGTAGAGCCCCATCACAACAAATTGACCTGTAAAACAGGTGAACGTCAGTAGGACCTTGCGACACGTACCATCTGGTACCATGGGAATGCCCATCCTCAAGGGGGGCGTGTGCCACCCAGTGGGGGGTGCTGTGGCCTACCGCCAAAACATCGGCCCGCCTACGTCTGAAGTGAGCTCAGAGCCAAAAACATTCCACAGCACTCCAAGTGGAAAAAAACAAAACACGAAAAGGGGATCATAAAAATAGCGTGCAATGATATATACTGATGCTTTGTGATTTATTTTGATATGTGACCTCTTCAAATTCATGGTCATCGGCATCACCATCACCATCACCATCATCATCATCATCATCATCATCACCACCACCACCATCATCATCACCATCATCATCATCATCATCATCATCATCGTGATTGCTGAACGTGCATCGCGCTCACAGCCTGTTTCAAAACCCACTGGACAATCTTAAACAAAAATGGTGATTAATTAATGGGTGTGGAAGGGTTAATAGGCGTAAAACTGACAAAGCTCTTGCTATAGGTACTACACTCTGTCTCTTCCAGATATCTACAACGCTCAACCCTCTTGGGGTTGGGTGGGTTGAGGTGGGCCAACAACGTTCATCTGACAACGCTCTTGCTACAAGTACTACGTCTCTGACTCTTCCAAATGTCTACACCGCTCAACCTTCTTGGGGTTTAGGTGGGGTGGGGTGGGCTAATAACGTTCATCTGACGTTTCCACGCTCTTGATTTTCTCCCGTATCTTTCTACTACGTTCTTGTTGCTACGATATGAACATTCTCACATAGCCTTGCATTATTCTACGTGCTTGTTGCTACGCTCTTGACTTTCTCATGTAATTTACTTTCTACTACGTTCTTGCTGCTGGGTTTCTGCAGAAACTGCCTGCCTGCCTGCCTGCCTGCCTGCCTGCCCTGACTTCAGCTGAGTTTCTGCAGAAATAATGAGAAAATGGAAAAACTAATTAGCTGATTTGAGGTTGTTGGAGACACCGGAAACGTAGTCCATATAAACCCCTGCCAAAAACTGCAACAAACATATTATAACTTGAGTGGTGATCTTGACAATAAGAGAAAGCGCAAGAGAAAATGAACATGATCAAAATGAAGCTGCAGATAGCTGCAGGGGAAATCATGGTAATGCCTCGAATTCTAGTGTGAACCGCATGCAGTCACCAAGTTACCTTTGACATGACATTTTGAAGCCGGCAACACTGCCGCACAGCCGGCTATAGCACCGGAACCTAGTTTAACCAACGCCGAGGTTTTGAAAACTGCTCAAGGTGATTCAAGGTGTATGTTTGTCCAAGCCAATCTTGTTTGACATGGCCCGGATGATTTGGATGTGGTCGGAAGATACCATCGTTTTTTTCAGCCTAAATCATCGTTTGGTATGTTTGGTACATTGTGATTTTCGTATGGTTCAAAATTCTTGAAGTCTGAGAGTGGAGGTAAAAATGGAGGGCCATTTGTCGTGTCCAATCCCCAAACTGACCACGACTGTTGTTGGTGCCCCATTCTTGAGCCTTACAGTACCCATTTTTCCACTTGGCCGCATGTAAAATGGCCTCAAGGAAGATGATGCCAGCCGGCAGGCCCATCCATGCGTGCGTGTCCATAAAATTTCCCATGTTTTCACACCGCCGGCCTTTGTTGTGATCTTTCAACCTTTTGGCTGACAAGCACATCTGCGCACGATTCTAATGGTCGCGCCAAACTGGTCGGTCTGTTCCCGTTTTTGGGCTACACATGAGGCCCTTCTCAAGTTCAACACCTTTGGGCATTGAACACATGGGAGGCCGATTCTCAAGCGGTTTTACTGGTGGAACCATGTGGAATGGATCTCTGTGGAAAGCAACCATCCCTTGGGGACGCTGTTCCATGGGCCATGAGCATTTGCTCCGCTGAGCACATGTTGAAAAGGCCGCGTAGGGTCGTCAAAAATGGGCCAAGATGATAAGAAAATCATAACTTAATAACACATGTTGGAGTGAAATGATTCTAGTTGATTCTGCACTCATCAAAATCAACAACGTTCTCCAACACAAGTGGTGTTAAATCTCCATGTTGGTTGTTGTCAAATCCCCAAGTGTAGCAGCGAGTTTAAATCCCGTAGTGTTCCGGACAAAGATGCAGAAGAGTCCTAAATCCAATGCTATAATGTTGGTAAAACAATAATAACCCATCCCCTGAATCACCATAGATAGGTGGTATATACCATTCCCAAATGGGTGGTTTATTATTGTTTTACCCACATTAGAAATTTAATGGCAGCTTCAACATGTTCTGAATCATGTTCGGGAATTTACCATTTCAAGTCTCCCATGGTCCTACAATATTGACCCATGATTCTGGGCAAGGTCTCCGACAAATCAGAAATGAGCGAGGAGTGTTGGGGATGATTTGGGATAAGTCACACTTCGTGTAGTTCAGAAGTGACCTCAAGGGATTCCCCTTGAAGAATGACTTAGGATTTCTTTCCCATTTCTGGTGACCCTTTCAGTTTCACGCAGACGGGGAATGGGAATGATGGGAATGGTAGTCCGAGAGTGCTCCAGGCAGTTTGGCCGGGAGCTCCCTGACCTGCAATTTTTCAGACGGACGGGACGGTATGTGTAGGTTGTCATGTGGAAAATCCTCAGTTGCTGGGGGAAAACTTGTATTACTTGCTGATCATGTTTTATTGACTGTACTGCTAAGCATTTTTTTCTTTGGGGGGGCCCTGTTTTGAACCATTCGACTATTTTTAGAGACCCTTTGACAACTCCCGTATCAACCCTGCACTGACTGTCCTATGCTACAAGAAGTCTGTATTTTGGGGTGAATGCTGATCTTTGGAGGTACGCCAAAATTCGATCTCGTGCTGGTGGTCCTGGGAGTGTCAGGCATCATGTTATGTTGTAGTCCCTCCATCAACGTGGAAACAAAACCCCGAGAATCTCTACAAACCACAAAAAATAGCAAGCAAAACCCAATGTAAAACACAACGGCACAATTTAAAGGACTTTACACACTGAACAAACAAATAAACAGAATATTGAGCAAGCTCAGAAGTTCGAACTTCAAGACAGACCATTCAACATGCCTCACCTCACCACTTCTCTTTTGGCTGTTCCAACCTTTGAATCCATTCAGCCCACCTCCTCCTTTAGAGACGACCCAGGGCTTGCAAAGGAAGGAACATGGCCAACCTTGGCGGATGCTGATGGCAGAAAGGTGGGCCTTAGATTTCTCTGACCGCTTCTCCTAACGCTCCTAATCTGGCGAATAATCTGTCTAAAAAAACCGTACAAGATCTAACTATGTCCAACTACTATTCTCGACTTTGTCAGTTCGAAATCTTTTAATCAATTTCAGGGATAAACGGCCCCCAAAAAAAGAAACAGCAGAACCATCTTCAACATCCTCAACATCCTCAACCAGACTCAGCAACCTCACCATGGCTCCAGGTGCCCCCACTCGCATGCCTTGACTGCCCGCCTGTATCTGCAACGCCATGATGTTCCCATTGAATGGGGTTCCACTGCTGGATGAGGCTGCTGCTCCGGATCTGCGAGCTGCAGAAGATCGGTCCCAGGCTTTTCTTCGAAAAGGTGAAGGAACTGCTGGAAAATGTGGAAACAAACAAAGGAAACAAAGATTAAATGGTAAAAACAGTGGTGTCCTTGAGATCTTCCAAATAAACCCAGTGACACTTTCATTCTTTTCCACTTTTTCTCAATTGCTTTGCCACTTTCCCACTCCTGGAAAAAAAAAACATGAAGAAACCAGGATCCAGCAAAATCCGCTTTTCCTAGTATTAGTATGCCTACAGTACCTGAAAACTTGATGCAAGTGGAGTATCTTTCGACCCCTTGTCTCAATCTGTCAGCCATGGCCAATCATATCAACCTTGGTCAACCAACACCTCAGTCGTTGCAGAATTGGGGCTCAATTCAACTCACAAAGTTAGCACCTCGTGATCTCCTGGATTGCAGAATTTCGGAGGTTTCAAATTTTTATCGACAGATCACTGGCAAATCACCCCCGAAGAAAAAGAACCATCTTGATCATTGCCAACATTTTAGATACCCTGCAAGACCATTGCGGTTTCCAGCCTTGTCCCAGCCACGAGTCCAGGTGATGGGGGCGAATGATGTGCCTGGGCGGGTGAGATTGGGGGAGAAAAATGCGCGTCAGTTGGGACCACTATCCTCCCAAAAAGGTTTGAAAATAAATAAATAAAAAATATATATATATATATTATATACATGATGTTTGAATCTGTTTGAAACCACCAAGCAATTATGATTCAAATTCACTATAAACAATGGTTTATCTCATGTCTACCTATTCTGGGTCAAACCTGAAGAGATTTTAGGTGTCCAAAAAACGGGATCGCTGACAAACTGATATTGGAACTCACACATGGACCAGCATCTGTTGGGTCTCAAATATTCAGCAATATCCACATTGAGCAACAAATCATCGGGGCCAATCACCCGTACTCAAACACTTTGATGTTTATAACATGTTATAACCGCAGGCACCCTCGACTCAGGGGATGCCGAGAGCCAGACAAAGCGCCGCAAGGCCTCAGTGGATCGCCATCCACTTTCTCAAGAAAAAATAGGCCAAGGGACATGCGCCATCTTCCAAACGGAAAACAACATGGCTCAGCAGGTCGTTTCGACGTCCCAAAATCTCAGTGACGGATTTTTCTACCGATGCAACTGATTTGCCAGCCGGCTGACCCGCTGACTAGTGCGAAGTTGCAACTGCCCATGATCTTTGCATGTTTTTTTTGTGCTG
The DNA here is from genome assembly GCA_003297045.1 of Symbiodinium sp. clade C Y103. NCBI lineage: Eukaryota > Dinophyceae > Suessiales > Symbiodiniaceae > Cladocopium > Cladocopium sp. clade C. The sequence goes on along the minus strand of BGPT01002113.1, from coordinate 55,049 downwards.
GGAGCAAGGCGTCATCCGACCTCAGCACATGTCCAGGTTCAGAATGTTGGGTGAGCCATCCGAATTTCTTCGAAATTTTACAGGCCCAAAGAATCCGAAAAACCCCAAATATGGAATATAGATAGGTTTATTAATGCTTATTATATAGGTTATTACAGATTCATGCTAAAATGATAATAACCGCAACCCCAACAACCACAACCGTTGAGATCCACGACTGCCTCTCTTGCGTCCAAGTCGCGGCTGTTGACCGAAGCTCTCTGCAAAGTTGCCCTGGGATCACCGAGGTCGGAGACTACGAGGAAGAGGATGAAATCGATGGAAATGAGGAATTTAACAATAGTAATAATAATCTAATGAGTAGTAACAACAGTAGTAACTATTAATGATAATCATAGCACCACAAAAAAAAAAAGAGTAATAAATACTGATAAACAATAGTTATACCAGTAGTACCGCGCAAGGCGGTGGCCGAAGTTTCAAAGATAGGACACCTATAGGAGAGGTGAGTTGTTGTGAATCATTGATGGCAGAACGAACCCACTGATGGACCGACAAGCGGCTGGAGGCAGCACAGTGTAGTGGTAGTTGTACTTGTGGCTGTAGTTGTGGTTGTGGTGGTTGAGTTGCAGTTGTAGTTGTAGTTGTGGTTGTGGTAGTTGAGTTGTAGTTGAGTTGTAGTTGAGTTGCAGTTGTAGTTGCAGTTGCACATGTAATTGTAACCTAATTGTAATGGTAATGGTAGCTGTTGTTGTTGTGGTGTAGTGGTAGTGGTGGTAGTTGTAGTTATAGTTGTAGTGTGTTTGTGGTGTAGCGTAGCGCATTGTAGTTTTAGTTGCAGTTGTAATTGTAGTTGTAATCACATCCAAACTTCAAAAATCATGGTCCGAGACCCACAGTTTTTGACAGTTTTGACTTGGAAATGTGCTTCGCGCCACAGCAGCGCATAATTTTTTGACATCAGATCGTCAATAAATGCTCCAAGACCCCCATTTCTTTTTTGACTTGCGAATGTGCGTCGGGCCACGACAGCATGCACTTTCTCGACATATCGACCTCCAAAAGTGCTCCGAACCTGAAGCGTTGTGTACCTTTTGACTTCCAAATGTACTTCGCGCCACAGCGCCGTGCACTCTTTCGACATCTCAACTTCCAGAGGTGCCCTGGGCCGGAGATGTTTTGTGCCATTTGACTTTGAAATGTGCTTCGCGCCACAACGGCGTGCACTTTTTCATCCTTCATCTCACCAGATGGCTCCGCACCCGCCGCTTTAGCGAGCCTACTCTTCCACCCTCCGGAGCCACAAAATTCAAAACATTGGAAAGACACAGCGTTTCGCGACTTTCCTACCTTTTGGCGCACACTTCTTGCTTCTGACTTTCTCCTGTCTGATCTTCTCTCTTCTGTGCCTCTTCCCATCTCTGCTTTTCTATCTGTCCATATTGTGGGAAGTTTGACTTCTAAACTTCCTTCGAAAAATAATAACAACAACAATAACAATGGTAACAACAATAAAGTAATATTGTAGTGTACAGTTGTATTAATGACATAGAGCAACAAAAGATGACAATAGGTACCCCTATTATGCAATGGATTGATGACCACCCCCATTGGCCAGAAAATGATAGCAAATAGTTATCCAAGTTTTTCACCATGGCATGGCAATCAATGCCGATCAACGTGTAATTTTTTTTTGGAATCGATGATCGGAAATCTTACAGGAAACCCTGGATTGGTGACCCCAAATATCAATATATGCTGCTCATTGGGGCGGAGAACCAATCAATAATGATAAATTGAATTGGCGGGGGGTACCCCATCTTAATGATAGATTTGATTGGGGGGTTACCCCACAATAATATATATATATATAATGATATAATGGTAGATATAATATATATATGTATACATATATATATATATATATGTATACATATCTATATAACTATATAATATATGTATATATATATATAACTATATAATATATATATATATACATATATATATGTTATAGATAATACCATAAATTACTGTACCTGTGAAAATTGGTACTCCCGTGTGCCCCTGGTACTACACACTGGGTGACGGTGATCATTCAGGTCTCCGCGCCAAGGCATAGGAGTTGTCAGGGCTCATCATTCCACGACTTTGGCCCGGTAAACCTGGCCATGCAAAACGGCTCCTGAAATCATAGCCATTGGAGCCTCGGGTGTTCCAGGTAGGTCTTTAACATATCAATACCATTTATTTTTAAGAGAGAAGATAGTTGTGTGGAGAAAGAAAATGACATCACCAACAGCTGAAGTTGGCAATACTACTTAATTCAATGGGAGTTAGCCAATGAACATGTATCAAAAACATCAGGCCAATGGCCAGCTGAGGCTCCTACAGTAGGTCGTAGGCTGGAATTCCATATGACGGTCACTGAAAATGAAATCATCTGCTGTTTTCCCGTTTGACCAATAATTAAATATCAATACCTCAATTCAGGATTCATAGCAAGGGGTTCAGAATTCATTGGCAAAGAGTTGCTATGAATCCGACGCTCAAACCGATTCTACAAGTTCTCCGTAGAATTCTGTAGTGCTAGCCTCGTCTCCCATGTTCGATCCATTGCACCCACCGTGTTGCACCCTGCCTGAATCGATGAGCCTTTTGCTACCACCACGATAGGCCTTGCTGCTTGATGGCTGAACCCGCAATCACTACATATCACTACCCTGTCCACAGCAGAACAGCCATATAGCCATAAATTGGGTTTGTCTCAAAATAGGGTACCGCAAATTCCATGGTTTAACCATCATTTCCTTGATAAATCGGAATGTCACATGCATTTGTATTCTGAGACAAACGCATACTCCTAAATCATGTGATATGATAATATTAATGATATTGATATCATATGTAATCATCTGTACATAATTCATCATCATACATCCCCGGAAATCTAGGGGCCCCACTTGCATCAGGCAGGCAGCGACACTCATGCGAATGGAGTCCCCAGACTCCTGCAAGCCTCCAAGCCTCAGCACCCACTATGGTCTCGGTGAATCTAGGGTTTGTGCCAGCGACAGGTTCTGAGCAATTCCAAAGCTAGGCGAGGTTCTGTCTCTTTGTTCTTAGATCGTTTCGATTTCATCCATGCAGCGCACACCAGAGAAATCGTTATTTCTTTCTCGTTCGAATGAGTACCTTCAACCGAGCTCGAGTTCTGTACTTGATGAGCTCAATTTCGGTGAAACTTGATGCTGAATGCTGCTGGCACCAGGCCACGTCTTCAGTGGACCTGATGAAAAAAAGGAACCCCCGAGCCGGAGGTGCCGGGCAGATCTTGGAAGGGCGCAAACCATCTGAAAGTAGAACCCAAACAATTCAAACGAGCATTGGGGAAAAATATATCACATAGTTGAATTAAAACACACACAAGGATCATGAGGACACATCGGCATACATATGCAATGGAAAGTTACCTGTTACCCAATTCAATGGTTTTTTCATGCTTACTCTTCCAACATGTCTTTCAACATATTTGCCCTATGCCACGTTGTGATAATTTGTTGGTTCTTGAGTCATCTCCATGTCGGACAAGCAAAAAGCTCAAAGGGCTCGGCTCTCCCGGCTGTCATAGCACACTAGCCACTCTCACGCCCTAGGACTCGCAGCCAGCCGTACTCTTGCATGCATAGCCCAGCCCATGCCTCATTGCAGCTCATTTCGACTCATTGGCTGCGGGATCTACAGGTGAAAAGCAAATACCTCATATTCCCTCATCACTTGTCACCCAACGCAACCGCCCGAAGCCCAAGATGCCATGGTCGCCGCAAAAGATACCACGTATGCCAGCCACCTGAGTCAGGCAAGACAGCAGCATCGCCACTGACCAAACCATAGAAATGCCCTCCTCTCTCCAACAGACAGACGCCTATTTTTTTCATGTTTTTTTGTCCAAAAATGCTACTGAAATCAAAACATCTCAAAACGACAGTTTAAGAAAATCCACTAAAATACCCTTGAACCGATTGGATGCCCATGGCATCCACATTGCTGGCCACCAAGACCCGCCTGGAGGGCCGGATCTTGATGGCGGTTTGGCCAACGGCCGCCGTTTCCGCTGGCGGCGGCACATCCCGAGGCTCGGGGCGTTCTGGGGCCAGGCTCACCTGGGGCCAGGCATGACGTGTTCGGTAGGTGAGGCAAAACCATGGATTTCCACTGATCACGATAGTAGCATACAAAATCAATCAAATGTAACTCATTGCATGCCGATGTCATCATTTCACCATCTCACTTGCGATAGAAAGTGATATCAAAGACAATAAGACCAACATTCTATGCCGTCTATGCCTTGTCATAAATTCGACCTTGGGTCACATTGCGCCTGTTCTTGGCTGGCGGTCGATGTGCTGGCAAGGGTTGTGGGAATCGCAGTTGTGCTTTCCTCTTGACCTTGGTAAATGATCCCGCTAAGACTTGACATGGGTTTGGCCCTTAGTCTTATAGATCAAAAAGCACCAACCATATCCAACAACCGAAAATTAATGAATTCCAAGAATGAAACACGTGTCTCGAAAGTGTCAAATTATCACATAATCATATTCAGAATTAGATTCAATAAATTAGATTCAAACATCAACAGATATCAACAGCCAAGGTGGGATATGGTGGGATCAGGACTCCTCCATTTTGGGCTGTAGCTGAGGGGAACCCCACGGGGACCCTCACATTCCTGGCAGATCAATCGCACGAAGCTCCCCTGCGGCAGGGTCTTCTCTTCCAACGCCAAGTCATGGGCCTGACATGGCAGCTGCAAGATCTATGCTGCGAATATGTCATACATAATGCACATAATGCATTTAATCTAGGTATATATTTATTATGTGCGTGTGAATATACATCATCTCAACTCATACAAACATACAATTTATCATTGATTGTGAAATTCTCTAAAAATAGTACCCATAGATTTTGATAAATTCTACATAGTCACTTTCAGATGTGACGACATTGGCAATATGCCCGGCCTCAGTTTTTTTCTGACTGAAAAAAGCACCAACCTGGTCCGTAAATCTGGGATGCCGGGCACAGCCACCCTCCAACTTCAGCAAAGAAGGGCAGATTTTCTGATACCGATCCTCGCTGGAGCAGTGGGCTCTTTTCATCACAAACTTGGGAAGATGCTGACAATGCATGATACCCCTTAGGGCCTTGTCTCTGAACTAGCACAACATCAATGTCAATTCATACAGCAGCAGCATGCAGTAGCCATCTCCAACCAAGCCGCCAGGATTTGACACTCATCTGGGCAAACAAGCCGCACCAGCGTGTGTGCTGGCAAGGTCTTGTCATCCACTGAGAGGTCATAATCCTCGGACACCGAAGCTACTCAGCCACTCGCATTTGCAGTTCAAACCCTCCCTCTCAGCACCATGTTTGGCCAAGGTATGTCTGAGGCACCCAACGCATGCACCATGCAATTTCACGAGTGTTGGGCAGGACGCTTTGTAGTTTGCCTCGTTGGTGTATCAAGTCAAGTTGACAAAATGTCGGATTGTCCCTTGGATATAGTGCCAAACGGATCTGCTGCTCTGATGCTGCAAGAAGGGCATGGGCACAGAAGACACGCTGCTCCGATGATATACCATGAGGACAACACAACGACAGCAAGAAAAGCGACGAGTCAAGTTGCTATCCGACCAGGATCACTCGTCTGATTGCTCTGGTTGTTCTGGTTGCTCTGATTAGTCTGATTCATTTGATGGATGGTCTCATGAGTCTCATTGGTGCGATTGCTGGAGTTGGCAGCTACCTCAGCACAGATCGAAACCTTTACTGACACCTTTCGCGGCAATCATCCAGCAAATCACTTGATGGGTACGAATCGATGTCTGGAAGGAACTACTTGCTTCATCTTGCTTTATCTTTTCACGATAGCCCTCAGGAAAAAAAGTTCACTCTTCGCCGGTACATGTCTGATTCCAGACCTGAGGCTGATGCCGTGCCAGCGGCTGCAGCTGGAACTACTTCACTCGCAGACTCAGATGCTTTCTCTGTGGCATTGGGCGCTAGCAACGGACCTGAAGAGTTGATGAAAGTTCAGCCACCAGCCAAGCCAGGAACAGCTTCAAAGCAACAACTCTGCACACTAGGATTTGTCCGAAAATGACCGCCTTCCCCGCCATGTTCATGGCAAAATTAGGGAAATCATGCTGGAATCGTGAGGTCTTCCAACACTTCCAGACAAAACCCCCACTGGACTCCTAGGGCCATGGCCAGGTGCCATAGCTTCACCGGCACCTTTCGCTGCCGGCGCTGCTGGCGCAGACGGCGCTGCCGGCGCTGCTGCCTGCTCGCTGGCCAGCTGGGAAAAAAGGAGCACGGCGATGCCCAGCAAAAGAACTCCAGCCACGATCATTGGAACTCGCTGTCTCCATGGCTGGGAAGCTATCTGCACTGTTCGCCTTAGCTGTGAAATGGTACAGAATCTGCAGCAGTAGGCCCATTCAATCCCATTTAACCCCGTTCAATCCCAAACCCATTGCGGTCCAAACAGGAAAGGTTGCAGTTAAGTGACCCTTCCACGTACATTGGGGCCAATTCATCTGCTTCCTTCTTGCCCTCTTCCATCTCCTTCATCTGCTCCAGCTTCGGCTCTCGCCAAACAGGCCCTGTTGGGGCTGCAGTGTTCAAGGAGCCCAGTTGGCTACTGATCATCTGATCCACCTGAGGCTGAGGCTGGCATCATACTCACCAGATGAGGCTTTCAAATGCCACGTGAAGGTGCAAATCAAAAGTTGTGAAATTGTGAACATCGATCACAGGTATAGAAAGGTGCATAGACTCATAGACGCAACTTTGATCTGCTAGCGACATGTTCATTCTTATCCGTCTTCCATGCAACAAATACCCATACCGCCGTTTGGCCAAGGAACCATGGCTGCCAAATGCGGCACCCGCTGGGCAGCAGTCGAATGGGTTGGCTTAAAAGCTCACACAAACATGTATATATATATATACTTAACTTCTAGTGGGGTCTTTGCAAGGTCAGCACCAGGATGAATCAACTTAGAAATGTTGACACTGGCAGTCTGGCAGCTACTGAAATGCAAACTCTTGGAGACCTTGACCTTTCTCCGAGATTCTGGGCACGTTTCCGTGCCTTGAGCCGACCAGCGGTAGAGCATATTATACAGATAGCTCTAGTAGTCCAAAATGAATAGATCATAATAGATCGTAATATATTATATATACTATACCCATGGTTTCCAAGGAAGAATGTAAGGGATTTGTTCAAGCTTGGGCTGTTCCATGTCACACGCTCCCGATGAATCTTGGCTCAGTTGCAAGTGCCATGCCACAGCGCTGGCTGCGATGAGGCTCCGACCCAACGCTCTCAACTCCAAACTGAGCGCAACAAATGCAGTTCTGCCATGTATCACTCAACACCATCCCACTTCAGCATTGGAAATCTCTGAGAGAATGCATTCCATCCATCCTGCCTTGCCAGTGCGAGGACCTGGAACGACATCTTTAGCTTTGATGCTTCAACAATGCCCAAACAATCTCAAACAATCTCAAATCTGATCCCACCCAGAATCCCAGAATATTCAAACACCCAACGTCCTCAGGACTTCACTCAGCACAGCAGCAACAAAAACGATACACCACAGACTTTAACCACAGATCACCAGAGGTTCGGTCCCTTATGGGAGCAAACTTCCAAAGTGCTTAGCGCTTGAGCCCTGCTTCTGACTTTGCAGGCCAGGGATGGCAGGGGAGTGACCAGGCACATTGCGGTTGCGGAATTGAAGCATCACAGCATCACCATGAGCAGAACTCAGAACTATATAATATATATATATATATATTCATCTTCTTTTGATTTCTTTTGCACATCTAAAATTTTATTAAGTGATACCAACCTGAATCTGAAAAGCATGCAAACCTGCCAGAAAGTCCACGTTGTTCATCAGGAGAGGTAGCAGGTGCATCTTCAGAGGTTCAGCTCCATGAGTTCATTTGTAGCGTCCCTGGACCCTTACAACTGGATGGTGGCAGCACAACATCCACAGCGTGGTCCGGGCAGCGGCGCCACATCTTGCCAGCAGCTGCACGGCTGTTCCAGCCGCTCCAGCCGTTCCACCTTGGAGGTGCAGCGGCCACCGAAGGACATGCCGCCCATGACATACAGCTCCCCAGCCACGGCCGCGGACGCGCAGTCCCTACGGATGATGGCCATATCCAGCAGCACCTCCCAGTGCCCCACAGCGGGCTCGAAGCGCTCAGCATTCGACAGCGTGGTCCAGCCATTGGCCACGCCCCCCATGACCACCACCGCACCCGCAACGGCGGACGCAGCACATTCACTGCGGGCGAAACGAAGATTCGGCAGCTTAGCCCATGTGCTTTGACATGCGCCAAGCGATGGCAGGGCCTCGGCTGATACCAAGCATCTGTAACCACTATCCATGCCACCCAGCAGGAAAATTTGTCTCTGAAAGGCGACTGCAGCATGTTTGCCTCGCGGAAAGGATAAGGGCTGTACCGGCATCCATCCTTGATGCTCAAGGGTTTGGCAATCTATGCGTTCCACGGAGTCCAGTGCCTCTAGGCCGTCGAAGCCTCCCATGACAAACAAGCTTTCTCCCAAACACACTGCTGCAGCACTGTGCCTTGCAGCCCTCAATGCTGGCATCTTTACCCACTGGCAGCTGCTGAAATCAAAGGACTCCACTGAGTTCAAGGTGCAATCCATAGAATCCCGACCACCCAGTACAAATACCACCCCTCGACATGCCGCAGCTGTGCTATGGCTCCGAGGTACTTGTGGACCAGGCATGGTTTCCCAGGCTTCTCCTCCAGGATCAAACAGCTCCGCCGTTTTGAGCGGCTCATGGGGCCCATGTCCCCGACCAAAATGGCCACCGATCACCAGCACCCTGCAGGGCAACAGCTGTTGGATTCCCTGCAACGCGGGGCCCAACAGTTCCAGGCCGTAGCGAGAGGAGCCCATGAAGCGCCGTGCGGCCCAGGTCCCAGCCAGGTGGAAGATTTTGGGCACTAAGCCAGGAAGGGTCAGAACATCCCAAACGCTGCACATGGCGGCACATGGCAATGACCCTGGAATTCTCCGCCAACTTCTTTACATGCCAAAGCTTTGACTCCAAAGATCCTGGAACCCGTTACTAGTTGTTTGCCATCGGACTTGTTCATGTCAGTTCCATGCACTCACATGTGCACATGTATAAGTATGCATGTGTAACCAAGCCAGCTACTGCAATGCTCCTGAGAAACGGTGGCTGCATGGAAGCATGGGAAAGACAGAGTTGCCATTTGGCAAACATCAAACATTCACTTCTACGCCGCACTAACCATCACTAACCATCATTAATCATCATTAACCATCATTGACTAACGATGATAATGATGGTCCAATTACAGCCATCATCGGAACCTCTCCCTGTGACTCAGCTCCTGAGTCCCCACATCGCCCAGGCCTTAGCCCACATGACGAATCGGGCTGAGTCATCGATGTGCATTCCACCAATAGTTCAGACTTGGGTTTATCTGGATGCACCCCAAGACCAACAAAAAAAAATCAGTTATAATCTAATCTAATCATCCCCATCCCCAACCCCATCCCCAACCCCCCATCCCCATCCCCAACACGGTTTTAAGCTATGGCTATGTTGTTTCCAGCTTCTGGGCCCCAACCCCCCATCCCCACTGAGATCCAAACTCCGGAATCTCTGAACCTTCAGTGAGGATCCGCCACCACTCTGCCCAGTATCACCTGCGCCACCTCGATTCCGCCACCGGGCCCCATCAAAATATTAACTGAAAAGCCCAAAATGTTTGAATGGCGTCACGCAGTTTGAGACGGAAATTGAACTAAAACACCCATGATTAAGGATAAATCATCACTCTTCCTCATGTTGAGCCAAACCTGAATATGGGTAATTATGGGTCCACCACCATTATCCATGATTGCGCTCTCTATGCTAAAATATGTTCGGCAATAAAAGTCCATAGCTATCAAAACTACCAAGCAAAAATGCTGTTCAATGTTCACTAAAGTGTTTTGATCCACACAAAGATATGTTTTGAAAAAAAATCAAAAAAGTGCATCGAAACCATTCTTCCGAGCGACGTCGGGGTGAATCTGGAAGGTCAGAGGGCATTGCCAGCCGCTCTGAACCCCGTCGACTTTCCAAGGAGACTGCGGAAGGGGCGAGTCTGGAGGGAACTATGAAATGCCGTCTGTTGATCGATCTATCGATCGGTCTATGTACAGTATCTATTTTTTCTGTGCATCTGCGCATCATTGCACACGCTTGATCATGGTGTCATTGTAAAAAATGTATCTTATAAATTTTATTCCTGTATAATATGTCTGTGTGTGTGAGAATTATGTGCATATATATATATATACATACATATGTCCGTGATCTGGATTCATTCTGGTGCCATCTGATTCATGCTGCACGCTGCATCACTCTTGCAGCCCCGATGCGCCCGTGGCTGAGTGCCCTACGCTGATTTGGGTCGAGATAGTTCTGCGTAGATTTGGAACGGTTCTTCAGTTTGGGACCTGGCCACTGCCAGGCTTCTGACAATATGGCCATAATATTTTTCAATATATTAGATGTTCAAGCATGTTCAAGCCACAAAGACAGTAGTTGATTATCTCAGATTACTTGGGGAAGAAGAAGAAGAAAAACATCAAACTCGAATGCATGTTTGAGGAATTTTGAGGATATTGTCCATGTCATGTTTCTTCCATGCCTTAGTACAAAAAACATCCCGGGCTGAACTCGAAGCCAAGCACCGGGTTCCGGCACTGCGGCACCTGACTGGGGCACCTCATTCTTCCGTTCCTGGCAGAGGATGCAAACAGTTACTTTCCCCGGAATGACTCATGTTTCAAGAATGCTTCCTAATCAAAGAAAAGGCAACAACACTATGGCAACTGCAACTAAACTCATTCCTCACCATCGATTGATTCGTGCAACGGATCAAACATGGACCGTGCGTCCTGCTTCTCGAGCCTCGTGCCCGACATTTGGACGTTGTGCTGGGCCACGACCCCCCAAAATGAACAGATCCAATACCAAACCAGCAGGTTCTGCAGGGATTTTCTGAATTGTGATGTGGGGAATGGTGATGGATGAAAGTACATCCCTGACATTTCACTCTCTCCATGACCTTCAGAAAAAGTCTACCCCAGCAAGGCTCAGAGGCTACACAAGGCCGGCACGTCAGGACATTCGTCAAGTCCATTCAGTCGTCTTTAGTCAAATGTTCTATCAAAATTGCCATAAATTGATCCCATTTCTGGACAGACCCTATCGAGTCCCCCAAACTCACCCAGCCATCTTCTCCAAGCAACGAGTCATGCTGGTTCTGCGGCACCACCTTGGATGAAAGATTTTGAAACCTCCAAGTTTCATCCAATAGTTGAAGATCCCAGAAATGGGGACTCCATTTTTTGCTCCAATGATGATGCTATTGAGAAATTCTGAGGTTCCAGCCGGAGAGAAGTCTGTTTTAGGCTTCTCTTGTGAAACTTTGCCGCCTCGTCAATGGCCCAAGGCTGAGGTGTCCAGTAACGCCTAAAGGCGTGGGATCTCCCAGGCCTGCTTGAACATGTCCCTCCGTAACTGCCTGCAGGATCAGTTGGATGTTGGAAAATCTGGGCTGTACAAAGATCATTTTTAAAAAAAACTGTGGCCATGCCTGTGTGGCACCATGTGGTACCTATCTTTTCTGGGATACTAATCAAACTTCGAACCTACCCTGGTGTAGAGTTGAAATAGTTATTTTGGGATTTTGGGGTGTCTCCATCTTTGGACAAAACCCGCATCTCAAGGTTTCATTCAAGGGAAATCTTACCCGAAAACGACGTGGGGTCATACCGCCTCAAACGTGGTGGCGTTCCACCGTAATTAATTCTTAACAACCCTACCAAGTCTGGCATTGGCTAAACCACGTTTTTTCAGATGTTAAATCATGTTCTATCATGCCAAGTCATTATATCAATCTCCGTTCGACAATTTCACAATCTGGAAACCACAACAGTTCATCTTTCCCGCCTTCTTTTTGCTAGCCGGAAGCCTGTCCACCAGCAAGACCTGCGCGATAGAGTATTCGTAGGTCAGGTTTGTCCCCACCCGGAAAATAATCAATTATATGTCAAGTTTGATCATCATCTCAACTAGGATATACAATATACCATGATATGCAGATATATATCATATCATATCTGATATGTGATGTATGGTATATGATATGCATTTTATGTGAAACCAGCGGCCAGGGTATCGCAGTAACTGTATAAATGAAGTTCCACCATATGCCGCTATGCCCTTCCATTTTTGGTCAAAGGATCCACTTGCTCAAACGTTATCTTTAGGTTCGCGCCACTTACCCTCCCTGACTGTCCCCCCATTTTGACCTGCTCGTAGCGGAGTTTTTGCTCCCAGCTGGCGCGCGCCCCCATCTGCAAAAATTGAAGCTGAAGCCTTGGCCCGGAGATCCGCGAAGGCTTGGAAATCGAAGGGAAAACTCTCAGCAACAACGAAGGCACTACCGGGGGGTTCTTAAACAGCCATTAATGAATGAAGCCCTATCAATCCCTCTTAAGGCATCAAACATCTCTGTTGAAGGGTAACCTTTGAAACTGTGACCCCTAGATTTCCATTCTCAGGACAATCATCAACAACATCAACAAACCAACCGAGTTCCAAACGCTTCCTTGGGTCCGACTCTCTGCAGGGGATCGCGGACTGTCCTTAAGTGGTTGGCAGCAAGGCTGGGGCCTACTGAGGGCGAAGAAGGCAGTTTTGTCTGTGCTAGGGGTACCAAATTTGACGCTATGTAAGATCAAATCCTCAAGAGCGCTATCCTGAAGGTTACTGGTGTTGGCAGGTCCAGTCCACATTCTACGCTCATGACATCAGAAGGCTCTAGGATGAAGGGAATCGTTCAATAATACCTACAGATATGTGTCTGGTGCGTTTTGCTCTTAAGGTTTTCTTACGGTTTGGCTACAGTGGGTGGGCGGGCGAATACCGTCCCGAAATAGTCTCAAAGATTCTCAAAGCCATACTATGAAAAATCGCATAAAGACCATAACGGAATGCAAAGCATCCACACTATAAGAAAATGCTTGTTGTTTATGCCTAGTTTATCAGTCCTCGAGAAATATATGGATATGATTTTGATACTGTTAAAACACGATTTGGGTACGATTTTGATAGGATTTCGATACCATTTACTTTCCAACTCCCGCTGAACCAGATTAAGAAATATGGAGAATCATAAGACAATCATATCAAAACCATCTGAAACATATCGAAAACCTAATCACAGAGTTTAAGCATATCAAAATCATAACATACCTGTAAATCACAACAAAATTGTATCAAAAAAGCAAATCATGCAAATCCTTGATGTCCTCATTCTCTCCAATGATAAAAACGGTGGGGAAAAGTAAGGAAAGCTGCAGCTCCAGCCCATTGATCTGACAACTCCCAGGTGTCCCAACAGTTGCCGTACCACCTCCAGCGCCTGGTTGAGGGGGTAGTGGCTTGGGGGAATGGCTATGTAAATTCATGCCCAAAATGTCCCCTAAGTACCCTCTGGTAATCCAACAGTACTAGTAGCTGTTGCTATGGAAAATCACTGTTTTTGTTTGGTTTTTTCGAGGTGAATCTTCTATAAATGGGCCAATGTCCGTTGCTATGTTAGTTTTGCGGGAGGGTAATCAGATTGGCTAAAAATGAAAGAAGATCAGCGATTGAACAGTCACATCATCAAGCAGCAATTTGATACCCCCTGCTAGCCAACCCTGGCAAACGCAAACCATCATTTTTGGTCGGAACCGCATCAAACAATATTTTAAGTGCAGGGGTTTTCCAATGCCATCTTGAACAAAGAAAGGGTATCTCACCTATATCATCAAGCCATTATATAAGATGAGTATCAGAGGGTATCCCATGTGACCAACAAATCTGGATGTACGACTGACCCCCACCTGCAGTTTCAAGTCTCTCAGATCCCCGGTCATCGCCTCCGCCTGAAACCGAGGACATGGAGACGATATCTTGAAATTTGCTGCTCAGGTCTCTCTCATCCCTCTTCTTGGCACAGTTTCCAAACTGCATGGGAATCAGAAGTTTTTACATTCTTTTTAACATGTTTTCACATGTTAAATCTCCCCACTGAGCTGCAGTGCAGCCATGGCACCTTTGTCTGGGCATTCATCATGGATGCTTTCGTCGCGTGTGGGCTTTTGATGGCCTCTTTCATCTCCTTCCAGCGGCTGTCCCCGCACATTCGTTCCATAAGAAGCATCCAATGCTTGAGGCATGGAGGACATGTAGATACATGTAGATGCATATGGATACAGAATAGATACATATAGATTCAGGATGATTCAGGTACATATAGGACGTCAGAATCGTTGACCATCTCATCCGAAGTGCATCCAAGATGCAGTTACACTCATTTTCGGTTTGCCCACCTGGAAAGGTCGGCAGAAAGCCCGGGTTTTCAAAAATGTGTCGTTCCTGCGCCAGTGGATCACGCCATGATCGGATGCTGGCTATGCAACTTCGCTCTGGGGCACCCGGCAAGGAGCGTTCCATGCATGACCATGAAGAATGTGACACCCATGCTCCACATGTCGATCTGCACGGGGAAACATTGACAGCGGGATAGACCCTGATCAACCTGCACACCTCCTGTGCCCACAAATGTAGCTAGGTGGACGGTTGATGATGACAGCAAAACAAAGGTCTCTTTTACAAAGTAACATGGTAAACATGTTTAAATATGGTTCTTAATTGGTTTAACGGTTTTTTTAACTAGCTGATCTACACTAGCTGCAGCCCATTGCTAGGCCTACTACTGCGGGATGGTGGGCCCTGCCCGGCCTTGAATTCATAGCCTTGTCGTAAAACCATCTCTGGTGCCATGAACGCCGGCGAGCCACAGACCTTGCATCGCAGCAACTTCAGCTGGAGGGACTAAGCCTTTGGAAACAGCTGTTCGAAAGAAGACTGCTAAGAGCATCACCATTGTCTCAAAAATGTTCAAAGGCTGGAATCATCCGGATCATCCATCAAATACTTCATGATAATTCATCTGTGTTGGACAAGCTCACATGGTTGATGGTTCCAACCATGCTGAAAGAATATGCCTCTTATTAGGGATCATCATCCGAGGTATTGTGATGGAAAGTATACATTGATGGAAATTATACATATTTGAAATAACAGTTTTGAAACCCCCAACCAGTTTCAGTGGTGATACTCCCCGTGATGCTCTTGCTCTAATCCCCCATTTCTTCGGGGTTAAACTCCCAAATCCTTCAAATCCCAGCTTTTTGGCGCCATTTATTTGTGGCTAAATCCCTATGATTCGCCATTGGTTCCCATTTCTGGTGGTGGGAAAAATCCAGTGGTGGGTGAAAATCCCCACATCTCTAGCTATTACTGACCATTTGGGGATTCAACCATAGTTAAATAAATGCTAAATATGGTTAAACTGGAAATTTCTGGCGCTTTCCAACTCTTTCTCCGGTCTCCTTCGGCCCCTGGCCGCTTCCAGCTTCTCACCCGGATGGATCTCCACAGAAAGGCCAAAGTCTGCCAATTTCAGGGTCCTCAACGCTCGGAAGGCATGCAGCTGCTTGGTGGCGCCAAGGCGGGAGGAAAAAAACACCGATTTTCTCGAGGGATTGGTTCATCTTGGTGCTCTTATTAGGATCATCATGCCAATCATCCTCACATGTCCCCACATTTTTAGTGATAGGATGCAACAAATAGACATTCAAATCAAAGATTGAAAACACCACCAGCTTGACGGGTGCCCTTTGCATGTCCTTCCATCGGGACCTCCATACAGAAAGTTCTGCACCTCAGAATCGTGCTGAGCAAACACCCAGTGGACATGGATTTCTCTGATTTTTGAGGGAAGCACAATGGCCATGGGCCGTAGTACCGTAGCCATTCAATTGATTTGGGTTAAAGCCTTTGGCTATGGCTGCTGGACTGCGGCGCGCACTTTGATGTCTCGGTGGAGAATCCTTCGGTTGTGCATGTGTTGGACGCCCAACCTGCAGAAATCGAGGAGCTGCTGGGCAGCTGATGTTTGTTTTGTGAATATTATAATTATTCTATCTGTGGTCCGTGAATATTCTATCCGTGGTGCAGTCGTTTTACAATTTTTTCTTCCTGTTGTCTAAAAAGACTTGATTACTAAATCTATATTTCTATCTTCCAAACGCCTGGTAAAATGCATGGTTTCGGAATATTATTTACCTGTTCTGCCGAATATTCTATCTGCAAGAAAATTCTATCTGCAATAATAACGTTTAGAAATGCCCAAAAACGGAGCTTTTTTATTACAAAAATATTCTATCTGCAAGAAGACCGGTATAACCTGAAGAGGTCACAGAACTGAGGCGCAAACAGTGCTTGCTCAAAGTCATGCCTCGACTGATGCAGCTGGGATCAACTCCTCAACAAATCTTCAAATCATTTCAATGCCAACCGTTGCCGTTGGCAACCCATGCCGACCCACCCCGTTCGGCCATCCAAGGATGCAACGCTAGCTCTGCTGCAGTCCACTTTGGTGCAGACATCACTCTATCTGACCTGATTTCAACCAACGTGTTCAGAGCAAAATACGTCGAAATTAGTCCAAACATGTCCAAACGACTCGGCCAACGGTATGCGTATGCCAAAATGAATCTGGGGTGGATTCCCTCCTGTTGGAGTCTAATTCATAGGTGGTTGACTGCTCGCTTTGGAGACATCTCAATCGAAACAGCATGCTGTTAAGAAATATCAATGCACGTCCCATCTCTGCCAGGTGCAACGATTTCTGAGGTTCAGGCAGAGCTCGCGGACAAACCTCCATGAGAATGAAGAAAACATTTGCTTCTTGGCGCCTCAGGATGACGATTTGGCTCCAACTCAGAGCCACAGAGTTGCCTCACCATCTTCTAGGCCGCGGACAGGTCGTAAAAACAGACCACATTGGGATGCCGACCTTTCCAACAAATCATCCCAACATTCCCAGCAAATCCAGGATGCCTCAAGACTTGTTTGGGAACAGTGGGTTTTCCTGCAATGTTTCCCTTAAATCAACCATTGTTTTTTTTTTTTGAGATCAAATGCATCACCCCGCAGTCCACGCCTAGTGCCCTCCATACGATCACTTCGTCAATAATGACCCACCTGACACCGTTGGTCATTGAAAAAAGGTTTCGCAGCCCAGCAAATAAAGGGAAAAGCAAACCTGGTAGCTCTCAGCAATCTGGCAATGAGCGATCATCCAGTTGTGGATGATGTTCCTGTAGCAAAAATATGTGAAATTCCTCTTGCCGCCTCTTGCCATGTTTGTTCACAAATAAGGATGCGCTTATCTCCCAACCCAACCCCCCTAACCCCCCAGGGGGGATTTTTTTTCGGGTCCAAAGACTCAGCCGGGCCCGCTCTCGACCAAACTGTGCTGCTTGCACTTTCACCGCTGAGATCCTTTGGTTGCGTTTGTCCTGGATCTCAACCAACTGTGTGGCCCAGGAGGGGGGAACACAAAGGCATACGAAGGCGCAACACATCTAAAATTGCTTTGGAAATGACCCATAACTATAGTACAGATAGATTATTTGCCTATTAAAAGGTAGGGATTTTCCGATTTTTCCGATTTTTTATAGTTATGGTAAATTACCACGGGGTAAGTCTTGCTCACGCATGACACTGCTCTCACAGCTCTGCAAGAATCCAACTACGGTATCTATCTGTGACAGTCTGTCCTTCGCCAAGTAGACTTTGCCATAGGATCCCTGCGCACAAAAATGTTGGCTGAAGCTTCCACAGCAATTCAGCATAGCTGGCACAAAAAAAAGGACTGGCAAATCCCACAATATCTCTGACTTGGGTTTTGTGACGTTCTATGAGTGGCAGGAACCACCACACCTGTCCAATCTTGTCCTGCAAAATGAACCTGGGCGAAATTACAGCATCCAAAACAACAACACGACAGGCGAGGTCCAACAAGTCATTCTGAGTCACTTGGATGTTTTCTTGGCGGCATCTCACAGGATTTGCTGTGAAAGTTTGTGATACATCTTTTCCATATGTAGATGATTGTAGATGCATGATCTATACACATGTCAAAACAAACATATGTAGATATGTATAATATATATGTATGATTCAATTGGATGAATCCAAGGATATCCTAGGTCTCTAAAATGGTCCCTGAGGCCATGTGAAATATCCATTTTTTTGGCCTCTTGGCATCCCTTGGCCCCCCAACTGCTGGTAGAAGGCAGGCCGTTCTGCTAGCTGAATGCCAGCGCAGCTCCCCATGACCGGAGGCGCCAGAGGTTGGGCATCGAGGGCTTCCAGGGGTGACAAGCGACAAATCGACACATCAACACTTGAGACCTGGCTGAAAAGTTGGAAAACTTGAGGAAATATGCTGAGAATCTCTGAGAAAGCATATTCTTTTAAACAATGTGATGTATTTGTTCAATGGAAATAGAATCAGCAAAGCCTGGCTGCCCCCACCCACACGTCACTACAGACTGCAAGATCTTTTAGATCGCAGTCCAAGCATGCTCGCACTTCTCCAAAGTGTAATTGAGCATCAACAGCTACTGGATATGCTCATATCATATGACTCATATTCACTGTATACTCATATGTAACATATATATATATATACATATATATATATATATAATCATATACATAGTTATACATATACTCATATTGGATGACTCATATTCATTGCTTCTCTAACTCCTGCTGCTGTGATCAACCCCAGCTTGGTGTCGTGTTGGCTCCACATCGAATTCCACGTAGCTGTGGAAAAGTGCGAGAGCTGAGACCAAAAAAAAAGATGTGACCGCCCGTTTTCAACGGCACAGGACTTGAGCCAAAAGTGTCAGTCGTTGCTGATGATAGACAAAAACAAGTCAGCTGAAAGTCCGAAAGTTCGGTTCCGAGATGTTTGAGTGGAAAGCAAAACTTGGAGGTCAATATTTGGAATGGTTTTGCTTGTAGAGCTACAGGCGGGCTTTCTACCTGAGTGCCTTTGCGTAGCGCTTATGAGTTCATTAAAGTTCATTACATGGTTTGAGAAGCAGCATCCGGGCAGCTACCCCTCAACCACCCCAAGCATCAGGGACTGATTATCCAAATATGAATCATTATGAATCATTCCATGACTTAGAGAGATACGGGACAGTACCTAGTTGGTCGTTTCAACCCTCTGAAAACATGGGTCAGGGGATGATCATCATTCCATTTCTAGACATTCTTGGAAGAACCAATGTTCGAAGTCACCAATCAGTTTTTCATTGATGATATTCCCATGTTTGCACATTCTTGATGAACAAATGTTGGGTGTAAGATATTTTTTGACATCCTTCAACCAGTCCCAGGACATTTATGGTGGTGAAACATCTCCAATCGGTTTCAAGTTCCCGGTGATCTTCCCATTTTTTGCGAAGCATGCGCAGGGTGCTCAACCTGGAACGGTCGGGCGATGCCGTTATGGAGGTCTTCAATGGACCCAGGGATAGCTACAATTTGGCTGGGTCTGGTAAGATTTGGCTTTGTAAATGCCAGATTTTGATAGATTTTGTGAGATTTGGGATGCTGAACACAGCTGAACCATAACATACTGTATCCATCCAGTTTTTTTGGAGAGCTTGATGGCCGATGGCCAGTTCTGAGCTTCCCTGCAAGGCATTTCGCTCTGCATGTTGGGACCGGTCATGCGCCGCCTTATGTGCGATGCTGGCAGGAGTTCGATGCTTTGCATCCCAGAACCTGGGTTCAACTGCCTCGTTGGCCACTTAAGGAATTTTGGAATATGAGTGCATCATTCACCCAGTACTGTTCAAAATCTGCAAACCCATACGGCGATTACAGTATATGCGGTTAAGTTAAGTATGTAGTGATTTTCCCGGCACTGCAAAATATCTGCTGTCGGTCATGGTATGTAGTTCCGTGTTTGAAATGACTCTCCTACTGTTTGCACAAAGTCTTTGATCTTTGAACATCTTTGAAGCTGATTCCTCGATGCCACCGCCAGACAGTGCCACCGTGAGACTTCCCTAAGGTCAAGACAAACAGAACTGGAAGGTCGATGCTCTTTAAGGACTTCAAGCCTGGTAAGGCCATCAAAAGAAGTGACTCCGGGCATGACAGGCCATGAGGGCCTAGATTCCATGGCACGCGGCGCGCCCCAAAGATATTTCATGCGAGTTGATATGTTTTGACGAACTTTGATCAATTTTGATTCTGAGACTTGAGTCAGAAACTGAATGCAATGTACCAATGATACACTACCGTAGATCTATCATCTACAGTAATCCATACTCCGCATCACTACATGATATATGTTGATCAAAATGCAAGGTGTAAGCAAGGTGATCCATGGTGATCCAAGTGTACAGCCTACATTTACGCAATGCACAGAATACATCATTTGCATGCATCGACCCTGCATTCGGTCCAAATGGTGTCGTTTTCACAACTCAAGCAACTCCTCAGGCACTGGTGGGCCGTCCAGGTCGCCACAACATAAGGAACAATCCTCCAAAGCGTCTCCACCCGTAGTCATTTCCACCAAACTGGAACCATCACGGTGACAAACTTTCACCTGGATTCATTGCAATTTGGATCATCATCCCAAAGAGGATTGCAAAATCTCGACAAGTAGGTGTTGGAATGATGTGTATGTATATTATATATATATATATATTTATTTATTTATATTTGTGTGTGTAATTAATTCTATGCATGTGCAAATATAATGTATATATATATATACTATGCATACAGTATTATAGACACGTTATACAGTATAATAATAATATGATTGTACAGGTATGCAAACTATGTAAATAGAATATAAATATCTTAGATGTATATAAATCAATGTAAGTAGATGCAACTAGATCATATTTCCAACCACCAACCAGCCACGCACTTGTTGGGCACCATGGCATCCGCAGTGCTGGTGCCCCTGATCTTGCCAACTGTTCGCCAGGGTTCTGCTTCAGTGTCCTGTACCCATGCAGCATAGTGCGCTGAGCGGCGATGGCACGACCCAGAGAAGGCTTCGATGAAGCTATACAGCCCATAGAGTTTCCCACCTGGTCGTTTTTAAAACCCACCCCCGAAAATTGAAAATTGGCGGCTCATCATCCCACCTGAGGTCAATGGAAAATCTTTGAAACCACAAAATCACTATTGGTTACTCCATTAGATCCCCGTGATATCCCCTGTAGAGCTGGTGAAATCCCCATTCTTCGTTGGTGAATTATTTGCGATATGTGTTGGTGGTTGGCCAGAGCCACGGTCGTCGGCAGGTTCAGGACGGAAGTGTCTGGCCAGCTCAAACCAGCCTTCAGGTTTATGGAAGCTGCACGAGATCTCCGAACCCCCCTCCACAGCCGTAGAGCGGACCTCGGTCCAAAGAAAAGTGGAAATCCACCTGGAGCCAATCATGCGGCCGTCCTCTCATCCAAAAAATTGCCCAAATTTATGATGAGATTCCAAGCCAAGATAGCCAAGGCACTAGGAAGGTGTAGGGAATTCCAACTCTCCAAGCAGCCAGTGATGTATCGGTTCTGGCCCCTGTCCCAGTGATTGCATAAGCACCCATACCCATTCCTTCACCCCCGAAGGGCTGTGCAGAAACACCTGGTGCCACACTTCGATTTTGAACCTTTTCCGCTTTGGGATGGTTCCATAAGGAGAACAAAACCTGTTGCTTGGAACCATTGTGTTGCTGTATGCCACAATAACCACAGTGAAAGCCACAAGCCATGTAGTAGGTACACGGCGAAACTTCTTGCACAGTCACGCGGCATGCAATTGCATGCACCTCTCAGCGGGGAATGTCACTAAGAATGGCGGTAGAGCTCCCCATCACCACATGGGTTCATGAGTGATCTGCCAACCGGTTTACCATGGTAGCATAGACGCAGTTGGGTCTTAAACACATGCCTGCTCATATGTATATGTATATTTACATGCGTGTTTGTCCACTGTGTGTACATAACATTAATTTGTGCGTGCATGTATGCATGCAGAATTGGAAAAAATAGTAAATACCTCAAAAGTCTAAAATCTGATTCAGCAGAGGTCTTGAGGTCTTGGCCTTCAGACCCATTCGGGAAACTAAGGACGTGTTTAGGGACTTTGAATATAGTAGCCTCGAAGTTGCATTTGCTTGAATTCTTGTGCGAGACCCCCGTTCATTCTGACAATCTTCACTTTCCTTTGACGTGCACATGTTTTAAGTTTTTACAAGCCCCAATCCACGACCTGCATAGATTTTCCACACTTGGAATAGGTCTTTCCACGGTCTGTCCACTGTTTATCAACGGAAAGGCATGGCACCATGTGCTTTCTGTTTTCTTCATTGCCGAACTAGAATCATCTCACAATGCCCAATGAGTCTCATGTGCACATCCTAATCACTGGATCCGCTAGGTGATGCACAGGGACAAGACGCAGAGTCCAGCTCCAGCTGACAGTTGTACAGATGGGGGTTTCCTAAAATGGGGGTACCCCCAAATCATCCACTTTAATGATTTTAATTGGATTTTCAGATGTTCCATAAGCCAGCCATTTTGTGGATCCCCCAAGGAAACCCCAAAAATGTCTGTACTCCGAGCTGACTCCCCCGCCTTTTGCGACTCCTCCCATCTCACATGACACGAAGGGGCTGGATCTCGACCCACCTTGAAGGAACAGTCGGGACGATACTCCGAAGGCGCCACGTAGAAATCGTAGTCCTCGGAGGTCACCATCACCTGCTGAAACGAAAAGGTGCAATCTCGGTGTCATGGTGTCTGGTGACTTCAAAAACGGATGATTCTGTTGTCTTGCTGACTGGAGATTCCCAAACCAGACCGAGAAGTATGATGAGATATGACTGACTTTGGATCATCATCCCAGTTTTAGAGGAAAAAATGATGTCAAAGCCGATGGAAGATGCAATTTGTACAGCCCTCCAGGCAAAGGCTGATCACTAGCAAGGCCTCTTTGAGATCGGCTTGCGTTCTGCGGTAGAAAAAGCACACTGGAGGATTGTCTTCCTCGCCAAACCTGGTTGGCCATTGGGACTTCGCAAAGATCCCTGTCAGCCAAATTGGGATTTGAATGGATTTGAACTATTTGAACTGTCTTTTCTTTTCATCCCAGATCATCCCAAACGAGAGGGAAAAAAACGGATGTTTCAGCACCGGGCAGAAACTGATTGAAGTGCGGCTTTCGCCATGCAAAGCCCCCACACTCCAAGTCCACGCACTTTCGACGCATGTCTTCGAAATCCTCCTCGGAACGGACCACGCCAGAGTTAGAGACTGCTCTGCATGATACTGTGGTGTTCACGAACTTCTCCCAAGCCGAAACCTCCGAAACCTCGTCATCCTCGTCTTTGGGCATCACTGAGGTCACCATATACTTCTTCCAACCCAGATACGGCTGGGAACAGCTGCTTCCATGAAATCCGCCGAAGGATTCAGGCTGAGTCTCTAGAAAGTCCTCCAAATAGTCCATGCTTAAAATGACCCAGCCATCACCTGCACCTGATGCAAGCATGCGTTGCTTGTTGGGATTTAGGAAGATGGGTTTTTGGTTCAGCTCTTTTCCGGTCAATTGCAGGTACCTGCCACTGCAGGATGCATCGTCGTCAGATCCTTCTTTTGTTGCGAAGTCAAGCCCTGCAGTCTCGTCAAGCGGGTAAACGGTATAAGACTCCCATCCATCATCTGGACAAGGGGCAGAACTTGAGTGAAATCCGCCAAAGGCAGTTCCTGCGCAAACGAAGACTGAATACCATGAACTTCACATGGCCTCTCCAATTTACACATCATTGATGTAATTTCTTTATGTCTACATCCATATATGTACATCTATAGTAGATATCGACAAAGGCCCCCATTTATTAAAAAAAATCTCTAATCAAGTATCCCACCAAGCTTCTCTGCTGCTCCAGGTGTTCCTCCAAATCAGACAAGGGTCCAATGACCCATCCCCCAGCACTTCGGCCCAAAAAGCGGCCTTGCTCTTCGTTTCGATAGACCAGGTGGCCATTCAGCCGATGGCCATCGCCTATGACCGGCCTATAGAGGCCATGACACGTTTCGTAGTCAGTTGCTCCATGCTTCACCCTGAACAGCAAGATGGCCATGGCTCCGGTGTTGAATTGAGGATGCCTGCTGGCAACAACAAGCCTTGCCAGCCCTTTTTGGGCATGGAGATGTTGCACCAAATTTCAAATAAAATGTGCACTTGCGTCTTCACTTCAGGTATAAGAATTTCAGTTTGCGTGCAAAAGAAGCAGGCAGAGATGGGCAGAGGCTTGGATAGTACTGCTGCAGACAGATTAATGTCATTTTATGACATCCTGTGGTTTATCCATGCAGGTTCAGCCAAGTCTTGGGTGAGCCACCCCACATCCCAGAGGTGGATGACTAGAAAAACTCCAAAGTGGCAGCACCACCTCCCTATGCCAAGATCTGTACCTTCTGAGTCTTGCCACCCTTGCACACAGCCACCTTACAGGCATCCATGATGTGTGGCTGGTCTGGGTGGGTGGGTGGCATGTGCAAAATTTAAATGCCCTCCGATGAAATTCGAAATGGCAAACAGTTTCAAACATGTTTTTTTCCAATTTCCATGCTTCAAATTAGCTCTTGCCCTGGTAAGATATGCAACATTCTCTAACTGTGCTTCAAAAAATCCAGGTGAGCCCTGGTTGGAAATGCCAAACAATCCAACTATAGCAAAACTCAGTATATCTGTGACTTGCCAAGTGCCACGCCTGTACTGAGGCACGGGATTGAGACCTGATGGGAGGTTCTTGTGAGTTGCAAGGATGGACCCCAATGGGCACATCACATTGTCTCCGGCAAAATGTCATTGGCACCCATACATGTACAAGCGCATTTCAAGTGCACACCTATGTCAAAATATGTCAAAAGGTCTGAGGCAATCACCAAAAGATAGAAAAATGAAAGCCTACTATTTGTTTTGCTATTTCATTTTAGGTTTTGTTAGATCTTTTCAGGGGGGCACACTATACTTCGGCCACTATTCCACTATTCCACCACTATTGTCACTCTTGCAGCAGCACCAAGGGCCCTGCCGCCATCCAGGCCAGCACTTGTTGGGCCTCGGTCCAATCGCTGGGCGCGTAGCGCTCATCTCCAGCGATTTGGTGCAAAAAACTGTGTGCCCCAACAGCTCCTAACCAGAATCATTGCAACTTAGGTTGAAATCGTATATTCACCAGCAACCTGGGGATAACCCCATCCAACAACCACCCCTGAACCTGCAGCCATGGCCAGAAAGGTTCCTATGGTTTTTTCATTTTTTTTTCCCATCCTTCCGTTCCTTCGTTGGCTTGGCGCATGTGACCAAGACCAGATCGTCGATAACAGCGGTTTAGCAAGGCGTCAGCTGTGAGGATTCATTGGGGCTTCAACAGCACACACGAAACGTGACTCTATGTCTGAATAACATTTGATAACATCTCTGGGCAACGTGGAAGACCTGTTCTTTACAATCTTTCAATGTGAAGAGATCCATGTCGGACGTGAGCCAACGGCCTGGCCTGTTCAATCAAGCTGCTTTGAGTCGATGAAAACAGTCTGAAGGATCTGTCCCACCCTTGATGAGACGCGAATTAAGGACATAATTTTGCGGCAGCTACCTTGCTGCCGCGTGAAACAAGGCTTCAAACAACGCATACTCACGGGCACAAGAAACTTCGAGACTCTTGGGAATAGCTCTACATTGCAGAGAATAGCAGGACCTCCCTTAATTAGGCCATCGGGCCAGAACTGTAATTCATTATGTGCCTTTAACCATTCGGCGGAGCCCGGTATCTCTCCTGCGAGGCAACGCTGCAGCAGGGCTGAATCGCGGGGTCAGTGCATCCAACTGTTGTGTTCAAGTGTCTCTCGTGGCACTGTTCCTGGAGATCCAACAAAGTCAAGTTGCTTTACGGATTTAGGGCCAGGCCTGCAACCTGTTTAGGAGCAAGCCACACCTTCAGCCGCGCAGCACCTCAGAAATTGGTGCTGAGCTCGAGGAGGTTCTTGTCGCACCACTCTGTGACAACGCTTTATGTGAATTCCATCTTCATAAATCATCAAGCACAAGGACTTTTGGGCCGCATTTCCAAGAACCTTGTTTTCTTGCAGGCTAATCTGAATGGACTGGTTTTGCTGCGAAAATCTCCGGAAGCTATGGTGAATTTTGCCCCAAATATCCAAGGCCTCCGATGGTTTCCGAGGCGCCATTGCTGCTTCTCCCCAGACCATTCCTCTTTGAAATTCGCCAAGTTGTGGCGACAGTCGAACGGCATGGAAGTCATGGAGCATCCGATTCCCACCTGCGACATCGGAAAAATAACGCTTGGGAATGGGATGCCCACATACGCCACCATTTCATGATATAACCAACAATGATATATACACAGTTCGAATGCAAATGCCTGAGCATCATTAAGAAACAATATATATATATATATGATATGTATATATATATATATGTATGTATATGTATGTATATATATATATATATGTATATATATATATATGTGTGTGTGTGTATATACATATATATATATATTGTACATAAACATAAATATAATATATTAATACAAATGCATGAACATCATTAAGACACATTGATAATTACACCATCTCTTCTGAAAACCTGTTTTAAGATTTCAGAGAAGAATCGAAACAGAAAGAGTGCCGACTGGCTTTCGTTTTGCATGCATTTTCCACCTCTCTAGAATGCCTCCGAAACCTAAAAAAAGGCACAACGTTGCTTCTGACTCCCGAGAAAATATAGAGAAGCAAGCATCTTTCACATGACATTTCACACATGTTCCGGCTTTCGTACGCTCTTCCACGCTTCTCTCCGTGTTCACTGCTTCTTGCCAACCGTTCAGAAACAGTAGAGAAAACGCATGAAATCGCGCTGCATGGCTTCTGAGAGCCTAGAAACCAAACTTCCCTGGCTCGCCCTCCCAACTGGGGCGATACTAGGCGATACTAGTCCTTGAGAAATTGTGAGTAATTTTTGGGCTGAGCGTAGTGTAGAACTCTAAACTGTTTAGGCATTGAAGGAAAGCCAACAAAAACCGTGTGCATCGCAAGATTCGCTGCATCCAACGGTTCAAAGCCCAAGATTTTGTGAATCAAAATGTGGTGTCCTCCCATGGGTCCCGTCGGCCTCCCGACAGCACCAAAGTTTCTTGGCCGGTTCCCAAAGATAGCGATTCTCTGTGAAGCAATCCGGCCTTGCAGGCGGTGGAGTTCATGGCATTTGCAATTGGCATAACCCAATCCCCCTAATAATTCCCGCAGCACGTGCGCTACACCCACCAGGTACTTCACTATATACACTTTCATGTGGTTTTTGCAGGGTTTTGCAGGGTTTCTTTAGGGTTTCTTTAGGATTCATTTTGGGTTTCTTTAGGGTTAATTTAGGGTTTTGCCTAGGGTTTTTCTAGGTTTTCTTCAGGGTCTATGGAAAAAGTGTTGAAAACAGCGTTTGCAGCCGCCAGAGAAACCCCGCAGAGGGTCAACAATCCCGTCCCCCACGAAGCCACGTGAGGGACATCATGTTGAANAATAGTGGAAGGCCACAAAGTATTGTAAGGGTCAGCAAAAATGAGGTTCCCGACAATCATCCCAAAAGAGTGGCGGGCATAGCACAAGTGCTGGCCGTAATAATTGATAGCTACCCAGATTCCCAGATGTCGTTCTATTCATTTAGGGCATCTAAATGGAACAGCATGTCGGTCCAATTATGTCCAATTGGTCCCCAAAACCAAACTTTTTTCCAAGTCACTGGTCAAACAACGGGGGCCGCGCAGCTGCCACATCCCTCAGCGCTGCAAACATTCGGGAGGTGAAACCCTGGGTTCTCATCTCTTGGCCCAGAAAAAAATTCAAGTCCGAGCAGCACAGGTCCACCATGAGTCACCTCAGCATCAAATGCCCAACTTTTGGGCCCCACGAGATTGTCAAGTCACCTTGACAAGTGCCAAGTAGCCGCTACAGTTTGCATCCAGGGCTATATCTTTAGACGAGTTAGTGCTACCCAAATCCATGGGGTTCCCTCCTATTTTCAGGGGGGTTCACTGCTCCATGTACCCACCATCGCCAGCTTTCAGTTGAAGCCAGGCTACAGCGTGATGCAGGTCCGCCACCTTGCTCAAGCGATGAACTGGCACCTGGGGACCAACTGCAGGAGTTTCTGCCCTGATTTGGGCGACGTGGGTCAAAATATGTTAAAATTATTGGACCCCAAAATGGAAAAAAATTGGTTCTAGTGGTTCAATATGATTAATACCAAAAACTCACCAGCCGTTTCTAGGTCCATTTGGCCAATGGCTTGACCCACTGAGCTTTGGCACAGCTCGTGTGACGAAGCCCAAGCAAACCACAGCCAGGACAAAGATCACGGCGCCCAAGATGCACCAGCGCAGCTCCTGGTTGCAACAACCGACCCCTTGATGATACCCCAAGACCAATAGAAAGGATGGCCAGGATGGCCTAAAAATGGCCTGCGAAAGTCACCCATCAAAATCAGTGCATAATTCTCAAAGCTCCTGTCTCTTTTTTGGTCAAATAAATCTGACTCCAAAACATGCGGCGTCTCGCTCTCTCTCTCAGGGTTTCACGACAAGACCACGGAAACTGCAGCTCGCCTCCGACGTGTGCAGTTCAGCCGCACGACCTCCGCGGCAAGGTCCAAATTTCGTGGAAAGGTCAATTTGGAAGGTCAAAGCCTTTGGACTATAGTATCTATGAATTAATCATGACATTCTGTGCAATTTCAACTGAGAAAACTCGATGTGTGAGGTGCCCCTTCTCTATCCCAAATACTCAAATTCCCTCAGTCGTCCCCCCGGTTGCGGCCAAAGAACTCGCTGCATTGAGCCCACTTGGTGGTCGCTCCTGGACACGAAACACGGCGCCAAGATCTGCATGATGTTCCCATGTGAAAAATTGTGAAAAGACATTGAAACCCAATATCTGACATGACCTGATCCAATTTGAAAGGGATAAGATAGGGAAGTCATCCAACTCCCCCAAACATTGCTAAACCACGGGCCATTTCTAAAACCCACTCCTGTTCGCAAGATGGCTCCTCGGCAGCCTGGACAGCTGGAA
This sequence comes from Symbiodinium sp. clade C Y103, assembly GCA_003297045.1. Lineage (NCBI taxonomy): Eukaryota > Dinophyceae > Suessiales > Symbiodiniaceae > Cladocopium > Cladocopium sp. clade C. Next base: position 25,810 of record BGPT01002113.1, on the reverse strand, counting down.
ATGTGGTCAGGGCCATCATGGCAGATCCATCTTTTCCCACCAATGAACCGTTTAATGAACCAGGTAGGAATTTGAACAATCAAAACCTCGGGGATGTTGTGCCAAAAGATCATCCTTCTAAGCCTTCCAAGCCATGAATTCTCGGCCACCAGCCCCGCCTGAATGGTCTTGCCATCTTTCCTGGCTGGTAATGTGGGAACGTCTACAGGAGACCATGATTCTTACCATCACATCTTGGGTGTGTTCCGTAGATTCTCCCATGGGAAGGCAACCAGCAAAGCACTGCAAGCTCACGCAAGAGAGTTTTGCAGGTCGAATGCACGCCGTTCATTTTTCAAGCATATTGTGTAGCAGCATCTAGCAGCAAATAGTTTATCCGATGGCGTGAGTTTGCCCAGTTCACCTACTTCGATGTGTAAATTATAGCTTCCAGGATCATGCTGAAGCACGTCATGCCCCCTCCAAAAAAACAAGTTCATCACTTGGTGGTCCCTCCCACTAAGTATGTGGATCATAACCCCATTTACAGGATAAGTAGGGTTGGTCCAGTGATCAGAAGTGAAACTAAAGCACGATTCTGATGAGTTTTCACCACCAAGCAGGTCGCGTGCCCTTTTATGGGACCACTAAATAATCAACAGCTGGCAGGGTCTTTCACAGCCCCCGTCCTGATATCTTCCGCTTGCTCCTGTTGCCGGCCCTCGCGTCGCAAGAGCCATGGTGTAACTCCAGATCCTGAAGTCAGATCTCAACCTGGTTTCAACATGCGACCCATACCATTGCACCACCCTGAAAACCATCATTGGATGTAGGAAAATGTTATGTTCGTGTTGGAATTGGTTTGAAAACCCACGGCTTCCCTCAAGCCATCTCAGTGAATTATGTAGTTGGGGATCAGCATCGGAAATATGGCCGAAAAATGACAAAGCGATTGAAACCACCAACTAGAGGGGTATAATGACCCCATCAACAGACTTACAGGATACCACTGAAAGCATTAGACATGCTGGCTTCAGGCAGATTTCTTCAAGTCTGCCAAGTTTGCCACAAGAAAAGTCCATCATCTTGTTTCTATCCAAATATGCAAGTGATGCAATGCTTGACTGATTTGAATGGTACCTCTGATGAATTTCTGCAGTAACGGAGCAGTCCTTCACTTTCGCCACGCTCCTGCGAGAACCGAGGCCAAGACCAGAAGTCCCTTCCCTCCGGAGAAAATGCTACGACACATATGGGTTCGTCTGACAAATTCTGTATATAACCCCCCCCCGCCGCCAAAAAAAAAACACGGTCAATCATCATTCTAAATAGTCAAAATAGCTACTTACTTGGATCTATTTGGTATCCTCCATTTTCAGACATACACCTATATACTTTTTCTAAGGAAGACCTATGCAGATGGCCATTCCCTGTCCAGCAAACTCAATGAGCTCTCATCACCTCTTCCAGGACCTTGGGAAAATAGCACATCTTTGATCATACGTGTGCAAGTGGGCGGGCAGCAGTTCGCATTCATGTTTGTGTATTTGTTTCTACTTCAGCACCTGATTATCACAAAGATGCTGGAATTTGACAGACACAAGAGCACTGCAGCAACTCAGAATATAAATCAGTGCGGTCAAGACGCTATCCTTCATTCTGTAGTTGCAATTAGAGATGTCCCGCTTTGCGGCGTCTACAAATTGAGCAAGAAAAGCTTGCGGAGTGGGCACATCTCTCTCTCTCTCTCTCTCTATCCATCGCCTTCTCAAGGAGTTCAGCAGAGCTACAAATTTCTACTAGGGTACTGAATTTGCAGAATTTCGCGCACTAGACACAGCAGCCAGTGCATGAGTGTTTCCACTGACTCATCCGATGTAGCCGATGTAGCCCCATCCGCCGGGGTCTAACAGCTTCTAAGTGCATGGAGGTCACATCATTTCAATAAATTTCAGTCTCCATTTCCTGTAGCTCTGACATGCTGACTTCTGAGTTTGAAACTTGTGCGTCAAGAATCATGCTGTGTGGATCTGTTCTTGGTTCATTCACTTTTTCCTCTCAATTGAAATCGCGCAAAGCTAATTCTGAACCCAATTATCTGCCCTCACTTCGGCATTCAGTCATCCAGTCATCTGTTGCTTGCTGGTTCCATTGGTTTAAGTATATATCTATGTTTTATATATATATATACATATATGTGTAGATAGTTGTTTCTGTGTATGTAAATTTATATAACTATGCATGTGTATAAATATATATATACACACACACTGATGATCACTGATGTATCTATGTACATCACTGTGTCATTTGATATTCTCATCATATAAAGCCAGCATACATATCATCACTTCGATCACTTATATATATATAGTTGAAGCAACTTTGGCCTCGGCATTTCAGACATCTTCTGTCAGGGCTGTTGGGTCATCACCATGGCATGTGCCTTGTAGTCTGGGTCCAGGTTCTTTAACAACAAATCATGGATGAGGCGTTGCTCATTCTCCGAGCCTTGCTTGTGATGAACCAACACAGGTCACCTATCCCGAACTCCCCCACAAATATCTACAAGCTATGGTAAATGATAGTAACTTGTGGTAAACCATGGTGGGTTATGGTTAATTTTGACAAACTACGGTGTTCATCGTGTTTGTCCATACAAACCCGCAAAAAAATAAGAAAAACAATATCTATCTGTGTTTATCCATCTAAGCCCCTTCTCCCTCCAAAAAAAACATTTGAAGCCATTCAAAAATTGAATGACCATATTTAAAAAAAAAACGCTCAAAGAAACAACATCCTTCCGAAATTTCCATATTTCTTCCTAGTCACTAAAGGTATGCCCCAGCTGCTTGAGCCTCGCCACCGTGCTGCTGGCCGTCTCCGCCGCACCGTGCACCAGCGCTCGCTTGGCGTCCACCTGCGCAACGGCCTGCTGCCGCGCCAGCATCGCTGAGGCGATCTGCGAGTCGTACTTCAAATCCGTCAGTTGGAAGCGCAGCACCTGTGGAAAATCACCATTTTTCAATAGGGAAATCGACTATGACTATAACTGGCAATGTTCACAAGCTATGTTAGTTTACCAAAAGGTAACCGGAAATCATGGTTTTTTGCCAGGGTTTATGGGGAAGGGGCTCTGTAAAGTTTCGCTTAACCAAAATGCGAGATGGGTGGGTCATATTGGTCATTATAGTGCTGATATAGTGGTGATTAAGAGTTGTATGATTATGTGTTATCACATTGCTAAGAAGCACTAAGTCACTAGGTGGGTCATCTTAGGAACCAACATGAACAGTTAGTTTTACAGTAGTCTATCAAGGGATAGTGTGGTGATATAGATTGATATACTGTAGTGGTTATTATAGGCCTACCACTACTTTATGATAAGCATAAAAATGTACGTGGGGCACCTGAAGAGAACCAACTGCAGGTACTGATGATTTTGAAGAGCCAACCTTACAGGTTTTACCACCAACATTTGACTGGCAGTGGTGTTTGTTCATGGATACTGTTCGAAATACAGATATTTGATATGTGCATTTCCTCCCTGCTAGATAGTGGCTCAACTTCTCCAGGTCTGGTATATCCATTCAGGTTGATTGATATAATTGATATAATATCACGGGTTGCTACGGGTTTGATGGGATGTGCTGTGAAATCGAGATATGTCCGTGGGGAACAAGCCGTATTGAGCTGCAAAATTGGGTTGAAGCCATATATTTGTAAGTAGTCATGGTTGGCAAATGCAAATGTCCCTGGCACCTGGACACCAGCACTGGTGACGAGCTTCTGTAGTTCATCTCCTAGCATCTGACTGGGAGCACCGCTCCTCAGCTCATCATAATGGAACCTGGAAGCCACGGTTCGCAACACCATGGGAGCCATCTCCAAGGTGTACTTGTCTGGCAGCGCTGTATCCACGGTGGCCTTCTTGGCTGAAGTAATCCTTAGATTTCCTTCGAGCCAACCAACTAAAAGGATTCCAAAATTGGTTTCCAAATTCCAAATGTTTAAACAAAATGCAACTGAGGAAGATTTGACAACAACTGCCAGCAATTTACAATTTATATAGCCAGGAATCTTGTAGGCGATGTTGCCACTGATGTAGATGGGATTCCCATCCTTATCCGTGACACTTACCTCACGGACGTCCAAGGTTTTTCGCACGGTGTCGACGCGTCGGATCTCAACACCACAGGGGTTCACCACGTGAATGCCGGGCTCGTTGATGCTGCCCACATACTTCCCCCAGACCAGCACCGCCTTGGACGTTCAGTTAGATACTTAGGAATCTCTGCAGTAGATTTCCCAATTTTTGGATTCACTGCTGAAGCTTAGGGAAACCACAAAGAAAAAAACACATAGATAGCCGGATATCTCCAATAGATTCCCTAAAATATCTAAAATGGTGGATGAACTTCCACCAAAAACCAAAAAAAACACAGCAGCAAATCTAAGCCGCTGCCCTTTCATTCTGCGAGATCATCTTCAAAGAGCACAGCCAACACGGAGAGAAAACCGTGGAGAGCACCGCGCTCAGCAGATCTGGGCAGCAGAGGTTCGCTTCCACATCCATTTCTTCAAGGCCAGTCTCCTCATCGCTGTCCTCCACCAAATGGGCTTCCATGTTTTGCTGAGATGGCTTCGCCATGGCACCACCCCTGATTTTGGAGCTGTAAAAATCGATTGGACCTGCGGGGTCTTGATATGCCTTGAGCCACGCCAAACTGGAGGTCTGACACAAGGCACTTCCATGAGGTTCCTACGCGAAACACAATCACACCTCTGCATGAAAAATATTCGCTCTTCATGCAAAAAGGATCAAAAAGTAATTCTACGTTGTCTCCTGCACGGCTTCGCCCTTTTCAAACATTCTTGAAACGTCGCCACATTCGTCACAACCCGCATCCACCACCACATAGACTTGTCCAAAAAATTGATATATTCCAAATTCTCATGGTTGATCGTCAATTGTTTCTGAATCTTAGATGGCCAAATGTCCAGACATGTCCATGGTAAATCCGTGTCTCAATATATCTCAATCATCCAGATTTTGGACAAACCAACATCTGCACAACTTCAACCAGCATCAGACATGCACATCTGCACTGGCCGCCAATGGCCGCCGCTTCTTGCAGCAGCGACGGCAACATGGCTGCGACGGCACCGCCACTGGCTGCAGCGTCGCAGGCTGCGGCGGTGCCGGCGGCGGCAGCAAATCTTCGCAACGTGGTAGGCGTCGGATGGCCAGCAACTCGGTTAAGGAGCTGGGAACATCCTGAGAGTGAAGGCTGGGTGGAAATGTTCACTTCCATGCAGGAAAAATATAGAGAATGCATCCGCGTATGATAAAGTCAAAGAAAAACTGGATTGATTGTGATTGATTGTGATTTCTTAATGCGATAAAAAATGCATCTACCACTGCCAAAAAAAGAAAAACACCGTCCTCGGGCGTGGGTTTCTGCCAGCAGGTGTTGGGCCTTCCACCCACACAGCCCTGCCCATTGCATGTGCAGAGACCACCCAAGATGGAAGGCAGTGACTCAGGGCGAATCAATTGCTGTCCGTAGGGGCACATGGTGCCATTAGGCCTTGGAGATCTGGATGAAAGTCAACCCACCAATCATTCAAAATCAACTCAAACATATTTATATATATATATACATACATAGACATGAATGATCACGAAGATCAAGATAAATGGGTGCAAAGGCAACTTGGCTCATCGTTGATATTGAATAATATTGAATATCTGGCATGGTATATGTTGTAGAGATCCTCTGCTCAGACCTGCAGATCTGCGCAGATACTGTTCCATGACAACATATACCCAGAACCTCCTTGAGCCCCAGCTTCCACTGTCTTCCATCCCCAAGAAAAATCCCAAATGATGTAATTTCACACTTCCATGGCACCTTTGCCGATGTATCCACACCTTCGACAAGGTCTTCTGACTTAGGAAGTTGGAGGCCAGGCGAAAAGCCAACCCCACCCAGCTGGGCGCGTTGAAAATCACCACGCGACCCAACAGTTGTGGTCGCAGCCACTCGTTGGTCTTGGAGACGCGACCCAAGATGCGAAAGAAGCGCCGGTCCGGCATCATGCCCATACCAGTGAGGTCTTGTAGACCAATGTGCTTCACGAAGTAAGACATTTTTCCTCAAAACACACTGAGATTTGGATTTGGATGAAACCTTATTCCAGCTTCTTGTGTGTGTGTGTGTGTGTGTCATTATGTAGTCCAATGACGTCAAAGGATCAAGTTGAGGGGTATAAATGGTAGACATATGTAAAATACGTAGAAATATTCTTCGAATATGAGTGGGAAAGCTGAGTCAGCTGCCCTAAAGTTGTCTGCAAGGTTCGAGACGCTGCCTCGCAGTATTGAAAGGAGCATTCATTCAAATAGTGCATCCATAACTCCACCTTCTCTTCGCCCATAATGTCCTGCCGGCACGTGCTGCCTTTCTCTACTAATTACCCTCTGGCAATTAAACATAGCTATTGAAAATGGCCATTTATAGTTGATTTTTCCCATTAAAAAATGTGATTTTCCATAGCTATGTTAAAATACCAGAGGGTAAAGGTTCAAAAAGAAAGAAGTGAACCACGCAGTCTGCAGAGATGGCATTGTATGTCATATGATCAACGCAGAAAGGTCACTCTGCAAGGCACTACACATGCAGATTGCTTTTGGCCCGAGGTCTCCAGAACCGCTGTCTGGTTGGAGAGACCCACTCGAATGATCAAAAGCCTGACGGTCGAACAGAAGATTCTAGGGGCACCTCCCAGCACAATATGGTTTTCCTGCATGGAAACGATACCCTCTGGTAAACTAACATAACTATGGAAAATCACCATTTTTAATGGGAAAAATCCACTATAAATGGCCATTTTCAATAGCTATGTTAGTTTACCAGAGGGTACATATTTGATCATATTCGTTTACTTGTGCACTTCTGCATTTGTCTTCTCACTGATGCACCAATTTTAATCAAAGGCTTGTTACCCCGGCGAACGTGAGAAGAGCTTCTTATTTCTTGTTTACTGCCAATGGATGGTTCATCCCAAAAAATCAATTAGAAATCACATGCCCTCCGGTAAACTAACATAGCTATTGAACATGGCCATGTATAATTGATTTGCCCATTAAAAATGGTGATTTTCCATAGCTATGTTAGTTTACCAGAGGGTACTATGTCAAATTCTGACCCACCACCATACATGCCAGTAACTCACCATCCACCTTTAGTCAACTTTAATCGATCATTTCGAGAAACGGATCGCCAAAGTTGGTGGCACCATGGAAGGATGTCAACAACAGCGTCTGCAGGGTGCAAAGTTCCTGTGTTGTGAGGCCTGGAGGCGGTTTCCTCTGCTTAGCAGCTTCCACCAAATCCTTGTGATCCTGCAGGCGCCAAAGTTGTGCAAGCTGCCCATGAATGGCTGCCTATTCAAACAAAGAGAAAGAGTGCAAGAAAACAACAGAGAAGGAGAAAAAACAAAAATAACTGTTCAAACATGGTATGATTGGGGGAACATGTGGATATGTCTTGTTTCACCACAATTTTCAACACAACATAGCAATCACAGCCCACACCACACCTGTCGCCACTCTAGCGCCTTGCGGGCTGCCTGTACAGCTTGATCGGGATGATTCTCATAGCTCAAGACATATCTCAGCAACGAAGCATCGTCGAATGCATCACCCAGCTCCTGGAAAGGCTGTGCCCCAGTTGACTTTGTCCAAACATGGGATACACGAATTTATGGGATTCACTTAATGAGAATGTCATGATAAACCCCTGGTGGTTTTATGTTTCCAAACCGTTCAGACAGAGTCACCATGGCTTAGACGCAACATTCTACCCCCGCCATGTCTATTGGTTTGTCTATTGGTTCTACACCTAGATTCAACATGCACCTTCCCCCTCCTGGCGCATCACGTCAAGGGCCTCCCTGTGCTGCTCAAAGAGTTGAGGCAGCGGGCAGCGTTCAAACGCAGTGACCCAAGCCATGGCATCAACCGCCGCAGCTGTGAAGACGGATGGAAAACAATATGGAAATATGTGAACATCAATGTGCATGGGCCTGTACATCTATGTAATGTAAAGTAATATGATTCATCTATCTTATATCATTTTAATTCATTTTATATATGCGCACCGAGCATCACAGTAAGTCATATTTTGCACGCGAATTTACTCGTACGTATGCCTGATAAGCTGAGCTCCTGCACTCCGTTTCTGCCACGGATGCTGAGGGCCAGAAACAATGGGGCGCGACGATGACACGTGTATCACGTGTGCTGAGGAAAACATGTAGTTGGGGCGCTCCCCATGGCTCCCAACAGCTCAGCTCCCAACTTGAGAATCGCCGAATGGAACCAGATTTCCAAAGAGTTGACAGGTACCTGGCCCACAGCCCCAGAGTGCCCAGCCGGAGCCCATGGCAATGAAGAAGTGCTTCCCAGAGTTTAACAAATATTAGCCATGGAAATTTACCCATTTGTAGATGTGATTTACCTATTAAACCACGCCATTGCCGATGGCTATGTTGGATTAGGGATCTAAAGGACAACTGGTAACTGATAACTGAGTAACTAATCAGGCAGCTGACTCTGTCGAGCTTGCGGCAGCCATGGGTAGTCTCCGTGCAGTGTCCTGTCATCACTCCAATCACAACCTGGAAGATCTGAAATCACGGAAAGTCCACAAAATTGGAATCGGTTCCTGACCGTGCTGCACCAGCACAAATCAGCCCCTGTTTCTTTTTTCCACTTTTTGATTGGTTCTTTCTCATGGCGACTTAAGGCCCTTGGCGGTGAGACTGCCGATCCATTCAGGAGCAGCATTGGCTTCTCGCGGGGTTGGGCCTGGAACTTCTCGCCCCAACGGAGCGAAGTTCCGTTCGTTGGCTCAGCGACTGGATTTTGACTCGACGGAGGCTGACGGAGCTTGGGCCCAACCCCAACTTGAAAGGCAAACAACCTTTCACCCCGTGGCTTCCCATCGGGGAGACTTTCCAGCTGGATGCCTGCTGCAGATTCTGAAAGAGCCAGTCCGACAATCCTGGTGCCGGAGACCAGCATGAATCAAAAGAAACATCAACCAAATCATGGCTTAATTACCTATGCTAACGTTAAGTGCCCTCTAGTTATAAAAAATGGCTATAGCTAGTCAGTCTATTCCATTATGTATGGCCCACCCACAGACCCAAAACAAAAGCTACTAACTTACCGTTCAATTCACAAAGGTTGACCTGGAAATGCTGACTATCAAAGAATGCATATCTCGTTCGGTACTAGGCTGTGCCTACTTCTAGAATCAAATGCTATTTCTATACACCTGTTCCACTGCATCGTCTATAATATATATATATATATCAACCTATCTCAATCTATGGCAATCTATATCATCATATAATCAGCACTATATTAAATATCATTATCAACCACTATCGCTTCCAGGTTGCCTTTCAACCTGCCAACATCAATCCTGGAAGACCTGTGCAGCTGGCAGCCTCAAATCCAAGCGAGAAGTCACTGCAGCGCACCAGGCTGGAGATACTGAAGAAGAATATCCCGGCGAATTTTGTAAATACAGTACCCAACCAAAAAAAATATTGTTCTAAGTTCTAAGCTGTTGGGTCGATGTTCTTCTACTTCCCATTGCTATCCACTAATGGCAAAACAAACCTTAATCATTAATCCATATTTCTAGCCCATCCACCTACCCCCAGTACCCCCTTCGGGCAAGGAAATCTTTCAGGGGAACTGCAGAAGCACCTCCTCAAAAATCAACTATGGAAAGTGTGTGTGTGTGTGTGCAGGTGTATTTGAGTCAGAAAAATAGAGAGAGAGAGAATGAACCAAAATGAAACGGACCAGTGGAAATGGGGATGCACCGTCTTTTCAACTCTTTTAAGACTTGCCTGGCTTTGGCAGCTGTACAAGCCGCAGCGTTGACTCGTTGAATTCCACTTTGGCCCGTGGCCAGTAGACCATACGGCCAAAAGACTTCCAGTCAATAGCTCAGGATGACAAGACCCGAACGGAGCCAAATCTTGCTTTAGCCAAGAACCATACCACTAGCTTCTCTGATGTTTGAGCCTTCTTGACAATACAAGCTGCTTCTTATGTATTCTTATTGCATCTTTCCAGGGTTGATTCCGTCATGTGGGCAGATCATCTCAGCCGGACTGTTGGAAGCATCGAGCATACACATGCATTTCCAATGGTACATGACACACGTCCAACCTCCTTATGTGGAGAAAGGTGCTTCCCTTCTCCAGTGGCAACTGCAGCTACTTGGAATATTTCCTCAATGGGGCCTCCTGGTGAAATGGACCTGGAACATCCAACGAAAACATCTCCAAAGAATCCTAGAGAAGTACAGCATGGGTGCAACATGTGCCAGATTTGTTTATGATCTACTTCGATTTTTGTGAAAATGTGGTATATGGTTACCATTTAAATATTGATGTGTAGTGTGTATATATATATATATACATCATCATCAACCCCCAACAAAATCATGCATGGTTTGACAGTTCCACGGTCAAGTAATGCCATATCCACGGCGTCTTCCGGAAAGCACCTCACGTGTGGCCATGTGGAAGCCTCAGCCGTGGCGACCCAGTTACCAACTCTTAGATTAAATGGATCTAAATGGGCAAAATGTGAGAAAGTGTTAAGCTAAATAGATGTAAATGGGATGAGTGTGTACCAATTAATATAGTTGAGAAGGGACTTGATTACAGTACTTACAAGCAGTTTCACATAGTGTCGTGCAAGTGTGTGCTATTAATGTGCTATTGTGTGCTAGTGCTATCCACTTTTGACCCGCAGTGCATTTGATAAAGGTTCCAAGAACTCATGCCAGGGCACAAATGCCGCTCATCGTAGTCGCCAAACTGCTTGCCGCCAGGATGTGCTGTAAAGAATGGAGGTTTGTCCTCCACCGGAGCGCCCCAGGAGCCATGCCACATCATACACAACTGCAAATTGAAGCGCAACAGGGACAAAAAAAGATGCGTTTCCAGTGAAACGATTGGCCACCTTGGATTGTTCTCTTTGATGTGGTCTACTATGAAACTGTTGTGCTCCTCTCACCTGCAGCACCTTTCCATCCCCATCCATCCCCTCCCCCAACCGCCCCAACCCCACCCGAATCTTGGGAAGCTCCACGAAGTCGCTCCGAAGGTCCACAGGGCGCTCGGGGAACGGGATGCCCACGTGGACACTGGAGGGCGCGGGCTTCTCTTTGTTCCCTGCAGCACGGAAGTCCAAGGGCGACGACCGCGCCATCTTGGAGAGTTTCGCCTGGCCATGCCATGAGGGGTTGATGGAAGCAGAAGTGCCTCAAAACGGTCAGAAAACACGGATCAAAGCGAGTTTGGGGTTCATAGAAAATTGTAGTACCCTCTGGTGATTTCACATAGCCATGGAAAATGGCCCATTTATAGATGAATGCTTTATGATGATTTAGATTTACCATGGCAACGTTAAATAACCAGAGGGATCCAGAGGGTAGATCTTATAGATTTATATAGATTTTGCATCCAGCAATCAGTCCGATCCCTTGGCCCCAGTCCTGCATCCTCGAGTCCCTCTCCAAGGCGTCGTAGGGTCCAGTCGCCTGGATACTTCCTGACGGGTCGGGCCACAGTTTGAACCAAACGAGTGTCGGAAACTTGTTGCGTACAATATTATAATATATTATATACATATATGTATAAATCATGTGTGCGTATACAATTATGTAATATTATGTGCATATGTCATCATATGTCTTGAATATGGAGTCGGAATTGGGTGCCAGCCAAGACTCTATACATGTTGGCTGCTTTCACATTCGCCTCACCATCCGGCAGTTGGGTTTTGGAAATCAGAACATATCAGAAGTTAGTGTTTACTGGTTGGTGGTTTCAACCTCCTGAAAAATATGTTCGTCATTTTGGGGATCAGCATGAAAATATTATTAGCACTACCATTGGTCATCATATACCAATCATATCACCATGTCATCGTACCCCAATGGTAGGTTTTTCTCAGATCTGCTACTTGTTAATCGGCCAAAATCCTCAGAACTTCCATGATATCCCCATGGTTTCTGGGTGCCTTTTCCAAAAAGGTCGCGGCCGAACTCGGCCGAATTTCCGCTGAGCCCGGTACCACTTCGATCTGTTCCTTGGACCTGAACGGCCCTTGATTTTTCTGCAGCCGACCTTGGAACGGCGAGTTGCTGGGAACCCCCTTGGAGTTACTGAACATCTAGGGATGTCTAGGGAACCTCTAGGGAATATCTTGGGAACATCTAGGACCATGCCGAACAAACAAAAAGGAAGACAGCAAAGTCGCCAAAATAGCAAAGCGGTGCTAGCAGGTTTGTCACATGTCACTCCTTTCTCATTGTTTGTCATGCTATTTCTGGGTGTTTCTGTAACTTGGGCGCCCTGCCCGAGCTGGCTGCACGTGAGAAGTGTGGCGCTCTATTTGGCAAATCTTGTGGAGGCATGGCGCCTTCATCCTGTGACATCTCGGCCTGAGCGCAGAACAGAGGCGTCCAACGTCTTCAGACAGCAACGGATCCATATGGATCCACAGCATGTTTCCGCCATGATAAGATTTTTATGAACCAAGCTCTAAAACCATTCCAAACATCACAAGAACATCATAAGATGATAGGAAATAGGAAATCAATATAACATTGTATATGTATATATATGTGTGTATCTATCATGTCAAGAGGCACTGGAAATCTGAGAGCATTCCCGCGCCTGAGACATCCCAAAGCGAGCTGACCGTGTGGTGCTCGCTGACTTGTGACGTGCCCTGTCTTCAAATGCGGCGCCGTCAATGGGGCCATGGAACTCAGATCCATTCGTTCCTGTGTCCACAATGATTCATAGATCTCATTGGATATCATTAGATATCTAGGTTGTAACCTGCAAATGTTGCCCCATGAGAAGTTCAGATACTTAAGATCAAGGACCTAGTGTTGAAACTTCAAGTTGAAACATAGATCCCAATCTTATTGCTGCTATTACTTCAGGATTCCTCTCGGTCCAGGCCTCTTCAGGGACGCAGGAATTTTTGCCTTGGCCATGGCTGCGGAGGGTGCCTGAAAAACACCTGTTGGGATTGTGCATCTCTCCATCTCTCCATGTGTTTTAAATGTCAAGTTTCTCAAGAAATGGGATCTACCCCCAGTACATGGCAATGTTCATTAATGATGGTAATCAGATAATCATTGATAAACTCCTGCGACGTTGATGGATTTGTGGTTCCAAATTTTGAGACAAGCCCAGTTTCAGGTTTCAAGTCCAGTTTTCACACCCATTTCAGGCCAGTCGCAAGGCAAGCATCGCGCAGGTGCTCTTCGATGGGTTTCTCGAAGGCCCGAGGCAGCAGGTCGCTGTAGGGCGGATTGTAGACACCTGGCGTTCCGTGGCAGGATTTCAGAAACAAAAAAAAAGATGGGTCAGGATGTCAAGGGATTTTTATGGGATTGAAACCAAGTTGCCAACCCCCTGGGCCCGGCCCTTGGCATCTTTTCAGTTGACGACTCGTTGATCCAACGCCTGGGATGGTCTTGGTGCTCATGAGGTGGTGCAAGTCACCGGCCAGATGGTCAAACCTTAGCGGCTCGATTGGGCAACCCACTTTGCACGCCCAAGAAATTGCTATGTATTGATTAGAATGGCTAGAGATCATATCCCATCATATCTCCAAGCGTGGGTTCTTTCAAGTCCCAGAAATTGGTTCAAGGAAAAAATCACAGGAAACCCCTATATTTGATGAGATGGCGTCCGTTTCCTGTCATTTTTCCGGTGAACCAATCCATCATTTCTGGCACATTCCACATCGCCAAGCTGCTCCTCTTTCACCCTTTGCTCCTCCTGAATTTTGGCCGCTGCCAACTTCTCCTCGAGGGACCCGCGTGTCTGTTGCGAAAGTTGATGTTAGTTGCATAATGTTATGTAGTCGATGTTGATGCATCTGTCTTTTCTCGTGTTTCTATCATGAAAGTACCACAAATGTGAACCACAAAACCCTGCAGACATCCCCAGCCAATCTGAAGTGTCGACAGCAATCAGCTCCTTGTGTTCTTCAGCGAGGTACTCTTTGGTCCATTCACCACGCTTCTCGACCTCTCAGGACTGGAATGATTGGTCCAGAAGCTTAAGCCATTTCGGCCTGGCCCAAATCCAGTCCTGTCCCCTCCGAAAATATCTGGGGTCCCCAAAAAACTCATCAGGGGCTCAAGCGCCTTCTCCAGATAAATCTTTCGGCCATAGAAGCTATGTACTCGCTTGCGGCTCCATCGGCCACGGTACATCCTCTGAATGGTACACGCCTCGGGTGAACCACTGAAGCGATCTGCTGGAGCTCGGGACAAGATCTGACAAACCGGACAGTATCTGTGTGGTGTGGCGAAAGAAGTTATATATATATATATATTATATAGTGATATTAAGATATAGAATATATATATATATATAACATACATAAGGTATCGATATATTATATATATATATATAGTGTGTGTGTGTGTGATAGAAGTGGGACCGCATTTTGTCTGATTGGTTTTGTCAGTTTTGAAATTATTCCAGGCTGGGAGTGAACTCCCACCTTGGGCACAAGTGACACAACTTCTCGCCCTGCAACTGGGAATCTCTGAGGTGGCAACACAGTGATGAAAGAACTTCAATCTCAGGTGGTTGTTTCCTGGCTGAGCCACAGTGAGACTTCAAAATTCGAAGCAAGAAAATGCCTCACCTGACATTCTAGATTAGTTCGTGGAATATGGATTCACAATTTTTGACCTACCCCAGATGTAAGAAAGTTTTTAAAATGTTGCTAGTCGAACAGCCCTATCGTTGTTGGTTAGTTATGGGTCAAAAGTGACTACCAATAATTGAAAGATCAAATAGGCCGATAGGCCATGAAAAGGCCAAGGTTGCGGGGCTCTCAAATGTTGACCCACACACAACAGTACAGGAAAGTACTGGTTGTGCAATCGGATGTTCATTAATCAAGACACCCATGTTTAAAGAATCGTCAAGTCACAATACATTATTGTACAGGTCATTTTCCCAGCTGCACACATCCGTTTAAAGTGGATTTCCCAGCTAGCCATGTTTGAGTACCGAAGGGTAACCAAAATTGTTGGATAAAGATCCCATGAAATCCCATCATATAAATCCCTACAAAATCCCATGGAAATCCCATGGAAATCCCCATATTTTTGGGCGAACCCCCTGGTCCCACCCTGGCCGGTCCCTCGCCTTCTTGGCTCACGTCGCGCGCCTTCTTGCGGCCCAGACAGCCACGCACCATGCGCTGGATGAGCCGCGCCTGCAGCGAATCTCTATGG
Source organism: Symbiodinium sp. clade C Y103 (assembly GCA_003297045.1). NCBI lineage: Eukaryota > Dinophyceae > Suessiales > Symbiodiniaceae > Cladocopium > Cladocopium sp. clade C. The sequence continues at coordinate 10,451 of BGPT01002113.1, read as the reverse complement.
CTCCCAGAGAGATCTGACTGGGTAAGTTCTGCAATGGCCATGATGTAACTTATGCACTATACTATAATAGTAGTGTGAGTGATAACAACTGTCCATCCATTGTACCAGTAGTACTGCACAAGGCGGTGGCGGAAATTTCAAAGATAGGAAACCTTTCCTATAGAATTGTGATGATGCATGGATGGCAGAGCAAACCTACTGATGGATCGAAAGGTGGTTGAGGCTCTGAGTCTCTCTCTCTCCCCTTCTCTCTGTGTCTCTCTCTCTATCTCTCTCCCTCTCTCTCACTCTCTATTTCTCTCACTCTCTATTTTTCTCTCTGTCTCTCTGTCTCTCTCTCTCTCTCTCTCCCTCTCTATTATCTTAATGAGCTCCATCATCAACAGCAAATTTCAAACTATATAACCGTAATTAAGTGTAGATTATTGTATATAGATGTATATAGGTATTATCGACTATGAGCAGCATTGATACACATTCCTCACCATTGCTATCACATGCCCAAAGCGTGTTCACAAGTCATGTTATGCATGTGAATGGGCTGCTTCCCCATGCGGCCGGACGTTGCAACCTATTGGACCCTGCTTCCTATTCCCCCAGGCGCACCGCTGCCACCACTGCGTGATAGATGATCCGAATTTGTGTGGCACGGTGCACTGATTGGATCTTGGTGACTGCTGCCACCTGCACGTGGGCATCTGGCCAAAACCAAGAATCACCGTGAAACTAGAATGGTGGCAATCTCGCATGAATGAACATACATGACATGACATTCCATATCATATGTCAATGTGCATATGGCATATAGTTTATTATATACACATATATGTGTGGTATTCGCATGCTTTGATCCTCTTTAGAATACTTGTACTGCAGTTTCAGACCATCCATTCTGGGCAGGTACCAATTTTGAGCAATGTCCACATTCACATGGCACAGCCCGACCTCGTGAGGTAGCGAGTCACTGGCATCTTGCGTGCGGGCGAAGAAGTTCTTCACCACCTGGTATTCGAAAACCCATGTTCCCTGCTAGCCAACCAAAGGCGCCAACAACTACCGAATCAGTGAAGCCTACACGATTAGTACCAAGATTATTCCCCACACAGTCCTTAGCATTTTTACGCATGTTTCCTATCAAGTATAGCCATGACACCCAAAAATCGTCCATTGTTTCCTCCCAAAAATCGCCCAAGCCCAACAGGCACCTCGTCCTTTCTGGCCTCCATTTCAAAGAAGTGGGCCATGCCTCACCGCAACACAAGGAAAAAATTGTCCCCTACCATCTTCTAAGTTTTCCTCAAAAACAAACAACTAGTCTACAGCATATGGGTGTGGTTCAAACCTTTAGGGCACCAATCTACTGGACTCACAAATTTAGACATCTTTTGTCTTGAATCATCCAGTTGGGTCTCAAGATACACCACCCCAAAATCCAGCAGCTTCAAGATGTTTAAAGACTCATCTCCAAGATCTTCCCCGTTTTTCCAATGGTGATTGACCATGATAGACCCCAGTTCTGGTATTCTTCTGGCATGCGCTGAAGAGCCAAGCTACGAGGCCACGCGCCCGAACACAGCCAGGCGCCTGATCACCGAGAAAATGTTTACAGATTGATTATGATATCATATATACAAATATACAGTGAACATATTGTTCTCCTTTGTACAGTACTAAAGAAACAATGATTATGTGATACATATTTGTGAACAAAATGAACCTTGTCCGGGTTATGGTTGATGAGTGTTCACGTGCTGAATGCTCAAGTCAAAGCAACATGAAGCGACAGCTGAACGGCAGACTTTTCACNCAAAATGAACCTTGTCCGGGTTATGGTTGATGAGTGTTCACGTGCTGAATGCTCAAGTCAAAGCAACATGAAGCGACAGCTGAACGGCAGACTTTTCACCTGATTAGATGGCGTCTTGAGCCATCATGCGTCGGCAGTCAGACATAATTATGTCATGTCCTATGACTAACCTATACATGTGGTCTACCGCCTAGTCCCTTTTAGCANATGGCGTCTTGAGCCATCATGCGTCGGCAGTCAGACATAATTATGTCATGTCCTATGACTAACCTATACATGTGGTCTACCGCCTAGTCCCTTTTAGCACCCCCCATGTCCGTGATTATTTCAAACCACGGACACGAGAGAAGGGACATCAATGAATTATGTTTGTACCATGCACCTACCGCAAAATCTGTAAACGCTTGACTCATGCTTCACCCACTCCCGATGGGAGGAAGGGATCCGCATTCATCATGGTCGATTACCGGACCGATGCAAAGGGGTAGATGTATCATACAGCTGAACATATGACCCAATTCAAGCTACATATTCTAGTACGTATGAGAAGATGGAACGCGACCGTTGGTCGGGAGAACCATACTATTCTGCACAAAGAAATAGGCAACTAGCTATGGATCTGTTCAAGAATGAATTAACTTCGAGATTGGGAAATTGGTGTGAAAACTAAGCTAAGCAACTCTACAAGCCTCGCTCAGAGTCCACTCAGATGACATACTTCAACATCATCTGTAGTTGTAGTGTTATCGTTGAAGTTCACTCAGTTCNGTCTCCGCCAGGTGGTGATTTGGAAATCTTTGGTTTGGGTGCTGTTGTTTTCGGTGTTGTTGGCATTGGTTTTGCTTCAGGTTTGCTCTTTGCCGGTGGAACAGTTGGAGCTTTCGATGGCATAGCTTTTGCTGGTACTTGTTTTGCTTTTGGCACTGAAGTAGTGCTTGGCGTGGATGAAGAAGATGCAGCAGCCGGACTGGGAGGAGGATGTTGTGGTGCATATGACTTCGGCGTCTCCATACGTGGAGGAGCCTTAGC
>BGPT01002112.1:203893-216237 GCA_003297045.1 Symbiodinium sp. clade C Y103 | reverse complement strand
TGGTGAAGAGCTGAGAAGAGCTGAGCTGAGAAGAGCTGCGTAGAATGGAGAAGCTGAAACAGAAGAGTTTAGATGAGCTGAGAAGAGATGAGACAAGCTGAGGTGACATGAGAAGAGATAAGAACAGATGTGATCAGAAGCAAGGGCTGCCAGGAGCCGAGGAATGTCACAAGCAAGGGATGTGAAAAGCAATGAATGCACAAGAAAGGGATGTCAGAAGCCAAAGAATGTCAGAAGCAAGGGATGTCAAGAGCACAGAAGGCTCGCCTGCATCCTATAGGCCCAGGCTCTGTTCAGTTCTATAAGCTATAGGTGTTTCAATTTTTGAAACTTCCGACCCCGGCTTGCCCGGGAACTACTTGTAGTCTATTGCATTCTTTGACCAACTTCCTGTCGTACATTTCACGACTGGGTGATAAATACGTGCATTCTGTACACCTTTTGAGTTTGGTTCCATCACTTTTAAACTGGTCACATTGCTTCCGTTCATCGCAATATTAGAACAGTACATTTACTCCTGTTTAGCAAAAGTCCAAGCTGCTTCGAAATCCGTTCAACTGCCCAAAGTATTCTATTTGTCGCATATCTATTGGTGGCGAGGAGAATTGTATCATCAGCATAATAGACTCTATCAAATTCGTTGCCAACCTTCCTTGACCTAATGGTGCGCCTGTCAAGACTATGCGAAATATCATGATCTAGTGCATTCATAACCAACACAAAAAGGTAAGGGGATAGTGGACATTGTTGCCTTATCCCTGCCGCTTGCCGTTTTGTTGAGGATGTACCAAACTCATCTTCGACAAAAAAACAAGGGTTGGAATAGCACTTTCTAATAAAATGCTGATGAATTCAATAAAGAGATCGGTCTATAGTTGGAAGGTTCATCTGTATCGCCTCTCTTATATATTGGTACAATTCGGGCAAAAAAGATGTCATCAGGGGCGTAGGTTTTGGATTGGTTCCGGATGGTTCCGGGGGGTTGTGGTGGCGGTTCCGGAAGGTTCCGAGGGTGGTACAGGTGCCGGGCTGGTACCGGAAGGTTCCGGGAGGTTGCGGTGCAGTTCCCGTGGTGGTTCCGGAAGGTTCCGGGAGGTTGTGGTGTAGGTTCCGGGCTGGTTCCGGAAGGTTCCGGGGGGTTGTGGTGTAAGTTCCGGACTGGTTCCGGAAGGTTCCCGGAAGTTGTGGCATCGGTTCTGGGAAGGTTCCGGTGGTGGTCGGGAAGGTTCCGGGAGGTTATGGTGTCGGTTCTGGGCTGGTTCCGGAAGTTTCCGGACGGTTGCGGGAGGTTCCGGTGCGGTTCCGTTTGTGGTTCCGGAAGTTCCGGGAGGTTGTGGTGTAGGTTTTGGGCTGGTTCCGGAAGGTTCCGGAAGGTTCCGATGCAGTTCCGAGGGTGGTTCCGGAAGGTTGCGGGAGGTTGTGGTGTAGGTTCCGGGCTGGTTCCGGCTGTTTCCGGGAGGTTGTGATGTAAGGTCTGGGCTGGTTCCGGAAGGTTCCGGGAGGTTCCGGGAGGTTGCGGTGCGGTCCGGTGGTGGTTCCGGAAGGTTCCGGGAGGTTATGGTGTCGGTTCTGGGCTGGTTCCGGAAGGTTCCGGGAGGTTGTGGTGTAAGTTCCGGGCTGGTTCCGGAAGGTTCCGGAAGGTTGTGGTGTCGGTTCCGGAAGGTTCCGGGAAGGTTCGGGAGGTTCCGGGAAGGTTCCGGGAAGTTCCGGGTGGTTGTGGTGCAGGGGCTGGTTGCGGAAGGTTCCGGGAGGCTGGTGTTGCCACGTGTGTTCCATCAGTTGAGCAACGAAATTGCGCTGTTGCCAGGGTTGAAGTCTTTTTAGATTTTCAAACCAACTGTGCTGTTGGGGATACCATCTGGGCTTATTTTTTGGAAACCCTGCTTCCGAAACTTGCTTGAAATTTGTTTACACGAACCTTGCGTGGGACACTTGCTTCCGAGCCTTGCTTCGGAACTTGGATGTAGAAACATGTTCTGCGGAATATTGATTGGGAAACTGTTCTTGGGAACCTGCTCTTGCAATCCTTGCTTGGGAACCTGTTGCTGGACACCTTGCTTGGGAACTTCTTCTTGAAAACCATGTTTGGGAACGTGTCCCTGCAAACCCTTGTTTGGAAACCTCTTCTGGGGAACCTGTTCTTGGAAGCAAGAACCATGCTTGGGAACGTGCTCCTGGGAACATTTGTTTGGGAACCTTGCTTGGAAACCTGTTGTTGAAAACCTTGTTTGGGAATCTTGTCTGGGAACCTGTTCTTGAGAACATTGCTTGGGAAAACCTGTTCTTGGAAACCTTGTTTGGGAACCTGTTTTTGGCATCCTTGCGTGGGATCCTGTTCTTGGGAACTTTGCCCTTGCCTTCGGAACCTTGCTGGGGAACCTGTTTCTGGGAATCTTGCTTGGGAACGTAGCTGGGGGAGCTGTTCCTGGGAACCTTGCCTGGGAAAACCTGTTCTTGGAAACCTTGCTTGGGAACCAGTTTTTGGTTTCCTTGCGTGGGATCCTGTTCTTGGACGGAACCTTGCTGGGAACCTGTTCCTGGGAATTTTGCTTGGTCTTGCTTGGGAACTTCGCTGGGGGACCTGTTCTTGGGAACCTTGCTGGGAACCTTGCTGGGAACCTGTTCCTGGGAACTTTCTTTGGGAATTTGATGCGGATTTGAGCTGTTTTGACCTGCTCTGAGACCTTTACTATGGCTGAAGACCCCAATGTTCCGCTGTTGGGGAAAAACCATCTTCATTGGGGTTGCCACCATTCCGGTCCCAAAAGTGTAGGACATTGCGGAATCAAAACATCCAAAAATTGTTTTGTTCTTTGATTGCAGGATTTCAAGATCAATGTTTGACGGCACATGTTATTCGATGGAAAATACCAGGCTGCCGAAGAGAACGCTTTCCGGACCTTTTGGATCAAGACATTTCAAGTGCTTTGGAAGGTAAAAACAACCTAAGGTTTTCCTTTGCTGTGTGTATTAAAAAAAAGGTGGTCCAAAGGGCCATAAAATCATTTACGAAAAGAACCAAGTCACTGTCTGAATCATGTTGCACATGTACACGACAGTCTTTTGGGCGTTTTCACTGTTTTTCGATGCTGGGGACCCAGTTCACGAAAACTAACCTGGGCTGAGTTGCCTTGTGCAGAGGCAATCAACCCAATCCCCATCATTTTTTGCGACATTTTTGGGTAGAGGAGCCCCGGCCATGGCACCTTTTGCAACGCGACGTTTGAGCCTCGTTTCTTACCGATGTGCCAACACAGCAATTTCAAATATTTCATCAAAAACCATACAATTGGCAGGTTGCATTCACACTTGCGTTTTCGTTTTTTCGTTTCAAATGGAAAGAGGCGAAAGAGATAAAGATGGAATCAAAAACATGAATGAATGAAGTGAACCGATAGTTTGAACAAATCTGCCGGAAAAATGATGACGTTAAAAATGCAGACTCTGGTGACCCAGGATCAAACGACCCCAAATTCATTTTCAGTGGGTACCAATCTTAATGGTATTTTATTTCACTTTTTTAAAGGGTATTGACATGTCAATTAATAGTCAAGGTTTAGCCTCATAGATTGACATTGTCCAATGTTCTCCATTCCTTGGCATCCAGAGCCGCTGAGAAAGTGTTGCGTGATATCGTCAACATGTATCCTTGCAACAGGCCCAAATTAGGTTTACAGGAAACAACATTTTAATGCTCATCTTCCGTGGCACCTGCAATCACCTGCATATGAGGTGTCCCAACCCGCATCGCAGATGCAGGGAGGACCCACAGGTTCACTTCGATTTTTTTAAAGGTTTGTCACTGGTTTATTTGCGGACTTTCAATTTGCATTTTTAGAAATTGTTTGTAGTTTCTTCCTGGCCATTCATTCCGGTTTTCATTTTGTGCCATTGTTTTGCAATAATATTCCCAAGTTGAGCTAATGCAGGAGAATTGCCAATGTTGTTGGAACCCTGTTGCAGGACCAAACTTCACGGCGATGATCGAGACAGGCGAATTCATGCTACTTTTATTGATGGAGTCAGTGCAGCATTGCTAGGAGAACTTCTCGATGCACGATTGGCTCGTCACTCATTTCATTAATTGATGACGTCCTGAACGTTCATGCTGGGTTCCTGCCAGAAAATGATGGCAGCATCAAAGCAAGACTTCAGTGTGACAAAATGAACATTCATAATCATTCATACACATATCGCCCTCCGCAGAGGGGAATGGGTGGACAAACCTCAGGTTATCGCTGAATCTTGCTCTTATAGAATCGTGATTTGACAAGGCCTGTACAGACTTGACAAGTCTTCAAATTGCCTTTTTGAAAAAAAAAACGCCCCTGCGTGCACACTGAAAATTTTAGTGAGACGGAAATCTTGGCACAGCTGGAAGTAACAGGAAATTTCCGTGCTTTTAGCGTCCAAAATGAAAGGGAGAACTGTGCGGTTGAAGCTTTCACAAGTGGATTCTGCCAGCATCGAACGCTTCCGCTTTTGTTCTATCAATCCAGGTAGGTTTGCCAGTTTCATTGGTTAATGAGGTCCAGACGATTTATGTTGGGTTCTTGTACAGAAAATGATGGCAGCATCAGAGAATGATTTCCAGGCGATTTGATGAATCATCTCTAATCAGCTTCGATGATAGAATTTTGGCCAACCATATTCAGGTACGAGCAAGACTTGCCGTGCCACCAAATGAATTTTTATACCTACATAAGAAATTCATGCTCCCTGATAAGACAGTGGCCTTTCTTCTACAGTGTGCCAGGTCTAATCCTTGTGATTGGCTAGATCCCACTCAGAAGAAACACATCGCATTGTATTGGAAACCCTGTTTCGATATCTTGATCTGATTTCTCTATATTTCTCTCTAGTCCTTAGTTTCGCTTTGCATGTTGACCCGTCCTAATTCAACGTATCGCTGATAACGTCTCCAGATGTTGGATGAAACATTTTGACACGCTGGCTGGATCGATCCCGTGCGGAACCTCTCATGACTCATGACTGAAAAAAAATACACCTGCTTCTCTTCACGCGGGACTGGGTGGACAAAGATCAGGTTTTTGCCGAGTCTTCCTTTTGCAGAATTGTCAATGCAAAAACTAAAACCAACGGCTTGCTCTTTATTTGGGCTTATCATTTTTTGACATTTTGCCGTGAAAACTATTCAGAGAATCTTGGAAACTTTCCACATTGTATTGGACATTTTTGTGCCGTTTTTCGTGGGCAAAAGTTGCCGATTACTGGCCCTTTTGAGCGCAGAAACGATTCAAATGGTTTTCAACTTGCCGGGTTGCCAGATTTTTGAAACCGTGCGGAATTGCACGTATCATCTTGGAAGCGGTTCCGAAGGGTTCGGAACGGTCAGAAACGGTTTCTGAAGAAACCGTTTCTGATGGTGCTTGTGTCAGTTGGAAGCCGTTGGAACGGTTTCGAGATGATTATATATCATAGCCTGCCAAAGTTGTTCGTTTTTGGCCCATGGTCACTTCCACGCCAGATTCCTGACAATTCAACAGCCCACAAGGAGCTTCCAGTAGTTTGAAAATGGATTCCAAGATTTCCTGAATGGTTTCTCTGGCCGTTTTCGGGTAACAAACAACGAGACGGCCGGTCATTCCATTCAGAAGCGTGATTTGACAAGGCCTATACAGACCTGATAACGTCTTCAATTTGCGTTCTGAAAAGAAAACCGCCCCTGCATGCACACTCTGAGAATTTTAGTGAGACGGAAATCTTTGCACAGCTGAAATTAGCAGGAAACATCAATGCCTTTAGCCTCCAAGACGAAAGGGAGAACTGCGCGGTTGAAGCTTTCGCAAGTGGATTCTGCCAGCATCGAACGTTTCCGCTTTTGTTCTATCAGTCCAGGTAGGCTGTCTTCCAGTTCACAACAGTTGAACACGCTCTCCAAGAGTACCAGAGCATTCTAAATCACTCAAACATTTTCAAATACCCCTTCCCTTCAACCAATTGCATATCATTGGTAGGCGGTCTAATTTCATTGGTTGCAGTCCAAACGAGTGAGAATGGACACTCTAGGGTTTTTGCGGAGCTGGAGCTAAAGGGAAGCCTCGGGCTTGTGACGCCAACATGGAAGGAGCAACCGTGCACTTGAAGATTTCCCAGGTGAATGTTGTGAGATGAAACATGACCCATTCAGTACTTTCAGTCCAGGNCTTGTGACGCCAACATGGAAGGAGCAACCGTGCACTTGAAGATTTCCCAGGTGAATGTTGTGAGATGAAACATGACCCATTCAGTACTTTCAGTCCAGGTATGTTCGCTAACTTCACTCGCTGATGAGGTTCCAAAAAGAAAATGATGTCAGCATGGAAGGAAGACCTTTTTGCCACCAATGCAGCCTTCCGACAAAAGTGTCTCTTCGAATGGCCGGTGGTGGTGGACAAAACTTGGCTTTGTGCCATCTCAGACGGCGTACACTCGNTTTGCCACCAATGCAGCCTTCCGACAAAAGTGTCTCTTCGAATGGCCGGTGGTGGTGGACAAAACTTGGCTTTGTGCCATCTCAGACGGCGTACACTCGAGCTCTGAAAGGAACGTTGCCCATGATTGGAAACTCCAGATTTTTGCGGAGCTAGAACTAAATGGAAGCCTCGGGCTCTTGTGACGCCAACATGGAAGGAGCAACCGTGCACTTGAAGATTTCCCAGGTGAATGTTGTGAGATGAAACATGACCCATTCAGTACTTTCAGTCCAGGNTTTGCCACCAATGCAGCCTTCCGACAAAAGTGTCTCTTCGAATGGCCGGTGGTGGTGGACAAAACTTGGCTTTGTGCCATCTCAGACGGCGTACACTCGCGCTCTGAAAGGAACGTTGCCCATGATTGGAAACTCCAGATTTTTGCGGAGCTAGAACTAAATGGAAGCGTCGGGCTCTTGTGACGCCAACATGGAAGGAGCAACCGTGCACTTGAAGATTTCCCAGGTGAATGTTGTGAGATGAAACATGGCCAATTCAGTACTTTCAGTCCAGGTATGTTCGCTAACTTCATTCGCTGATGAGGTTCCAAAAAAGAAAACCATCATCTCCAGGCCCATCTGGAGAAACAATGGTCATGGGACTCTCTGCGTGAAGTTGTTCTGAGCTCCTGAATGACTTTTTGGCCACCAGCCCTTTTCGACAGTTGGCACTTTAAGCCTTTGAGCAAGCTGCTTCAAAGAGGACATTTGCCTGTTTCTCGCGTACTGACGTGTAATCCATTCAGCGTTTGCACGATTGCATTTCATGTATCAACACAAAAACTTTCAGACATTTTTCCATGACCTTCTGTCTACATACATCCAGTAGCTGAAGGATGCAGGTGTCGGAACCACCGTCAAGCCCTTGTTCAAGAGAGGATCGACTTCTCTCAGCTGCGTTAAGTCACACACACACACGCCCAATTTTTTTCTTAAATAATGTTGGTGGGAGGCTTGTTTCCTTGCAGAGAGCTGGGTGCAACGAGTGGAAAGACTCAAATGACAGTAGTGTGTCAGACCCTCACAGCGAATTAAAGAAGGACCCTGTATAGAAAAGGAAGGGTGAAAAGTGAGGCTTCACGATCTCAATTCTGTTGATTTTGTTAGATTTGGTCTTTGGAAGCATGAACATGCAATGATCCGCCAATGACTACCTGCTGATCAGTCTTCGGATAGTTCCTCAAGGATATATAAGGGGCCGGCATTGCAGCACCCGCTTTAAGATGGCAACGAAGACAACTTCAGATTCAGAGCGTTGTGTTCCTCTTGAAGTTGAGTTCGTCTTGAAAACCTTGAAAGTCCTTTTGTCGTGTCGCAGTTTGCAGCACACTGTGCTGCTCAGCTCAGTGGACATTTTGTGACACCAGTGGCACTGCTTAGGTGTCCATGCCAAAACCGGGGCCCAAAGATACACCATTGCAAGTGCCATAAGATTTCATATTGCGCATCCATTGGGCCTGGGATATGTGTGGAAAGTGGCCTTGGTGGCCCTCGAGGCCTAAAGATGCACTCCACGAAGTCTGCCGCGTGGGATGAAACTGACCATCCGACCTTCAGAGATTTATTTCCAGTCCGTCTTATAGCCAAATCATACGAAGTTCTGATTGGCCCTGTCCTACTAAGCTGGGGTGGCCGCGCTGCATCGGTTGAGACTTGCAGAATTTGGACTGCAAATTCCACGTAGATTTCTAATCGTCCAAACCCACGTGCGCTTCCAGAGCAATGAAGCAAGGACCACAAACACCACCACAGGTCGGGGGACAGACGTTGCAAGCAAAGCTGCTCAGGAAACCCGTGCTTCGGGAAACAGGGTGCAACTGTGCATTTGGCAGATGCACGCAGAAGAGTCTGTGGTGACTTTCAGCCAAGATTCTGAGGTTTTGATTTCATAGCAAAGGACAAGGTTGACCCACCAAGTCACACGTTTTGTGGACTGAGAGAGATTTTTGCTGTTGGTGCTCATCATTGGTCCTAAACCAGACTTGCTTTCTACTGTAGGAACAAACCCTGAAAACTGCTGATGAACTAATCTTGCTCAAGAAATCTGCTGTTTGCACCTGACTCGGTGGACAGGCTCTGATTGTAAAGAGGTTTTCACCGATGTGCCTTTCTGAAGGCAGTGTGATTCAGGAGCCGATCTGCAGCAACCGTCTGCGAAAAAGTCCATTTTCCGAGTCGTACAGCTCTCGCACGTTCAAAGGAATGCCCCACGCAACTGTGTCACGTGACAGTCACTCTCCATCAAAAAGGCGAATCGTCATCCTAAGTGATTCACTATCTGTGGAGGTTCAATTCTGTCCTTGACATTATATCACAAGCCCATTCTATCATGTGCTGGTAGGACCTAAGCACCTTCAGCTGTTTTTGCAGACAGTTTGTAAGGCAAACTACATGGTCTTGCCGCACACTAAAATACAGCTTTAAGACCTGTAAAGTTGCATCGCGTTTGGAGCATGATGCAACATTCTTGCTGTACAGTTTCGAAGGTGTGGATCTGTTACTCGGTCTGGCAGTACAGTATTTCTGTCCGTGTCCATCCAGAAATGCAGTGGCTTTATCTTTCAAACATGATCTCGATCGTAGTCTAAGCTAAGAAGAAATATGTTGCCCATTTGGAGGTGTGGAAGGGGAAGATTCTAATAGGAAAATAGCATAAAATAGCCACGACCTCTCAGAAACACACGGGAACCTGTACTGTTGCCTTGCGTCAAAGCATGCTGCGCTGACCAGACCCTCAGCTGCTTGGGCTTTTCGGAAGTTGCCAGTATGACAGTCCATGCCACGTGAGATGCACCTGCATTTTCGGGAGGAGAGCCTGCTCCCGTTCGATTGTTTGGCCCAAGAATAGAGAAGTCATGGGACATTTTTCAGCAGTTTTCGGATAGCAATAGGCTTGCCCTATAATTGATGCAGCATGCTGCGATTGTTTAGAATGTTTACTTCCCTCCAGCCAATCCTTTTAAGCGCTTGAGTTTGGAGCGTTCAGAAAGCGAGCCCAACGCTGCCCTGAGAATTGGCGTGTTTCGACTCTGTTGTCAGTGGAGAGGAGCACAGCAGATCTGATTTCCTTTGAGAAGACTTAGGGTAGCTTGCGCTCACAACCCAAACCTGTCGGATCTCTTGTAGACAGGAAGAGCTCTCGTTCACGTGCAGCTTAGCGCCATGAATGGCAAGTTCAGCAGTCGTATACATGTTTATTACATAGTCATTGCTATCCTGTGGTGAGAATGCAGGGCAGAGGACAGTCTGTCACCAGTGTATGAGTGCAGCTGTGTCAACGAGTTCGCTCTGGCTTCCAGCCGAGAGAGAGGTTTTTTTTTTCCTTAAGAGTCTGGAGAGCCAACATGGCGACGTATCAGTGATGGGCGCTGCAGATATTTCCATCGTTCTTCAAAAGTACACACGATTGGCATGCTTCCACCGACGCTGACTGCTGAAGCACAAAGGTTTCAGCAAGTTTGCTGACCTATGATAAACTTCGACATGTTGCGGATGCAGGTGTCTTCATCCCTACGTCCTGGTAGACCAACTGAGTCATTCCGTGAAATTATTCTCACAGAAATTGAGTGTGACCACTCTTGCGAAAGCCTTTCACAAGCTTCGCGCAAGCTTCAAATTGGGCATTGTGTGAAAGCCTGGTCACACAGATCGTTGGCGCCGGCACAGTGCCAGCAAAAACACACCAAGTCCAAGAAACTCTTCGTGGCTTGCCAAAGTTTATGTTGGCACAATGCTTGCTCACAAGTTTCCCGGCGTGGCTGGCATGGTCCGCATGGTCCGCATGCAAGTCTCTCTACGGCTGCCTTTGGTGCTGCCTTTGGTGCTGCTTTTGGTCCTGCCTCTACTCGTTCTTGTGTCTCGTGCGACTCTCCTTGACAAGGCTCGGGGTCGATAGATATTCCTAAATGTCCAGCTACACAGTTTTCTCCAAGGGCTGATTCTATCATTTTCATGAACACATATATAAATAGATAAATAGATAGATATATTAACATATGACCAACAGACAGTGGTGCCTCAAACTGGAAGGATTCGTGCCTTCATCATGGCATGTAGCTGAATTGGAGAGTGCTTGCAGCACTTGGATAGAGGTCTCTGAGGGTAGCAAGAATTCCAGAGGACCAAGCACAGCCCAAGATTTCTAGCTCTTGTTTGAACATCCCTCAGCCACTTCTATTGATGTAGAGCCTTTTCGTACAAGAGATTGCGTCTTCCTCCCGCACAATTATCTCAAAGTGATGGGATATTATTTTCTGAAACAGTTTTGGCCAGTGGCTAGTCATCACAAGGCACAGCAATAGGCTTGCCACAACGTCGCCGTAGTTGATGTATAATTTTGGGATTGTTTAGAGTACTCACTTCCCTCCAGCCAATCCTTTTAAGTGCTTGAGTTTGGAGCGTTCAGAATGGCGTGTTTCGACTCTGTTGTCAGTGGAGAGGAGCACAGCAGATCTGATTTCCTTTGAGAAGACTTAGGGTAGCTTGCGCTCACAACCCAAACCTGTCAGATCTCTTGTAGACAGGAAGTACATGCAGAAAGCTTGGCCCATCAATTCTACAGCTGAGCCAGCGGTGGAGCCCGAAGTTGCTAGTCAACTACAAAATTATTGGTGCAAAGACATCATTCAATGGCGAACTTTTGCACAAGCAACCCATTTCTGAAGAAGGATACTTCCCAAAAGCAGAGCCTTGACTCTTAGCTAGTTGTACAAACTTAGAATAGCTTCTCTGGGATCTTTTGAAAAGACCTACAGAAAGCTATTGCAGCACATAGTCGGTTTATTCATTCTGCAGTTGAGGCAGGGATGAAGCCCGAAGTTGCTAGTCAACTACAAAATGATTGGTGCAAAGACAGCAGTCAATGGCGAAGCTTTGCACACAAGCCATGTCTCCAGAAGGATGCGTTTTTCGGGCACATGCTTGAATTTCAGCCAGTGGTACGAACTTCGAGTAGCTTGCTCCAAGACATACAGTAGCTTCTCCGAATATGATCTTTTAAAACTGCAAAGAAATTGTCTCTCCACACCAGAAGATGCAAACTAATTCGAGGACACACAGAAATTTCTTGCAGTAGATGGTTGGCTCACTGATTGTACAGCTGAGCCAGGGATGGAGCCCGATATTGCTAGTCAACCAGAAGGATGCTTCCCTCGGGCAGACGCTTGAATTTCAGCTGCACTCACCCATCATCCTCCAAGATGACCTTTTGAAAAAGAAATAGGTCAAAAACCTTCATGAAAGCAATCCAGATAAAGTAAATCTGGGTATGTCCGGTAGTGAAAAAGCAGTTCGCTGCTTGGAGAAAGCCACATGAAAGTACCCACGTGGATTGCTGCCGCAAAAGCGATCGCGAAAGTCAAAAAATATCCTCTTCCATTTTGTAGAAGACATGGTTTTGCTTAGTCTATCTGTAGGGTTGGCCCCATGGCTTTTAGTGGGTGGACAGCGACAAAGTATGTTGACCACATTGCCGACCAGAGGACATCAATCAACAACTTTGTCCATACATGACTGCGTAAAGCCAACCTCTTGAAAGTGCCGCGAAAGTGAATTCTGGAAGATAGTGCTCCGCGAAAGCGATAACCTTCCTCAACAGCGACGGGAAAGTCATTGCGGAAGTGATTCATTATCAGAAGAGATTCAAACTAATTCGAGGACACACAGAAATCTGTTGCAGTAGATGGTTGGCTCATTGATTGTACAGCTGAGCCAGGGATGGAGCCCGATATTGCTAGTCAAGTACGAAAAGCCTTTGCACAAGCAAGCCATGTCGCCAGAAGGATGCTTCCCTCGGGCAGACGCTTGAATTTCAGCTGCACTCACCCATCATCCTCCAAGATGACCTTTTGAAAAAGAAATAGGTCAAAAACCT
>BGPT01002112.1:183477-203847 GCA_003297045.1 Symbiodinium sp. clade C Y103 | reverse complement strand
CTTAGTCTATCTGTAGGGTTGGCCCCATGGCTTTTAGTGGGTGGACAGCGACAAAGTATGTTGACCACATTGCCGACCAGAGGTTCAGAAAAATGTATCCACATCAATCAACAACTTTGTCCATACATGACTGCGTAAAGCCAACCTCTTGAAAGTGCCGCGAAAGTGAATTCTGGAAGATAGTGCTCCGCGAAAGCNACATCAATCAACAACTTTGTCCATACATGACTGCGTAAAGCCAACCTCTTGAAAGTGCCGCGAAAGTGAATTCTGGAAGATAGTGCTCCGCGAAAGCGACCTTCCTCAACAGCGACGGGAAAGTCATTGCGGAAGTGATTCATTATCAGAAGAGATCTTTCCAACCTTCCACCTGGTCGCTAGCCGATTTAGGTAGTAACGTTTTGGACAAGCACCCGTCTCCGTCGAAGGGGAAACAGGGAGGTTTTTGACACTGCGTTGANACCTTCCACCTGGTCGCTAGCCGATTTAGGTAGTAACGTTTTGGACAAGCACCCGTCTCCGTCGAAGGGGAAACAGGGAGGTTTTTGACACTGCGTTGAAACCCAATATGTTGAGGCCAAACATTATATTGCCAGGACCGCCATCCCGCAGCATGGTGGCACAGACATTCGCAGAGAAAATTGAGAATGATGTGAATCTTTGAATGTAGTTTGAACTTTCCCAGGGCGGTATGTAGAAGGGAGGATATTCTTGATGCCACAAGCAGAAACCAGGCTCTTGTGCATAGCTTGACTGGCTCTTGATCNTAGTTTGAACTTTCCCAGGGCGGTATGTAGAAGGGAGGATATTCTTGATGCCACAAGCAGAAACCAGGCTCTTGTGCATAGCTTGACTGGCTCTTGATCTTCTTGCGGATTCCGCTTGCAGTGACAAGTTAAGCGCTGACCACACGTGCGGTAGGATGTTTGGCATCAAAGGCTTTCGTCCCCATTTTCGAAAAAGATATCCATGTGCGTGTACAATGAGAGCAACAGAAAAGTCTACATCTGCATCTGCAGAGACTTGTGATTGCTTTGTTCTTAGCATCCGCCATTTATGTCTCATCCAACATCATGTGCAATGCCCACATTGACACTTACAGCAGAGACATCGAGAGACTGAAGGTGAGCTGCTTAACTGCTGATTCTTCTAGTCCGAAACGTCCATCACACTTGATTAGGCCTGTTCAGAAGGACTAGTTGTTGACATCACGCTACAGTTTTTGTCAGCTCTTTGGCATGCAATGCTGAAAATATTTCCGCTACCAGATTCTATTAAAACTATGTTCACAGTAGCTGGATCACATCTTGTTCGAAACCTGGTGGTCTCTGTGCCCTTCACATGTAAGAAGATTGATGGACGATTTCGCATCAACTTGCGGGAGCCTTGGCGTATTCGCAGTGTGTCAGACGATGCATCTTTAAGCACATCAAGCTTTGAGTTGTCCAGAGCCGGCGATAGGTGCCATATATGGCGCAACACTCAAAGGAGTGCAAGCTGGAAAGGCACTAGCTGATATTCAAAGCTTAGTTTGACCCACACCCCCACACCACAGTATGATCCTGCAGCAAAAGGAGGAGAGAAGAAGTCCAACAGTTTCTGAGCAGAACTTGATCCGCAAAGCTGAGCCCGAATCGACTTCAGCACTGAAGCTCAGCGAGTGGGATATCTATTCTCAGCTTTGCCGCTTCTTTCCCGCGTTGAAAAGGTGCGTCATCCCAAAAAAGGTGGCTGTGCGGGGGTTGAGAGCCTGGTTGTCACGTTTGAGCTGGGCCATGAAAGAATGGCCGGATTAACCTGCTTGGGACAGCTGTGAAAAACATAGTAGGTCCAATTTTTTAGATCCAAACCACCCAGAAATATCGGTGACGTGGATGACATGATCTTCCAAAGTGGGTTTCAGCGGCGCATGTTTTGACATTTTGATTGCTGAGTGAGAGAATAGAATGCTAGCCTCACGGAGGGAACCAGTGACTGGAACTGCAATGGATCCATGAGGATAGCATCTGGATGCATCTGGTCGGTTCCCACATAGCCATGTTCAGGGGCCGAGTCCTAACCATGACACTTTCAACATTTTACCAGAAAATGGTGGGCATTTGGTTTTTGTGACATTTTTGCACTGAGACTGGCAAAATAGCGAATGAATTGGAAATCATCGGCAAGCCTCATGCTAAAGTGTTTGTTGTTGCATTGAATTCATTCAAGGACTGAAGTAGACATAAAAAACACAACGCACCAAATCATCGTTGTGTTTCCAATGCAAACATGTGCAGACTATGGCAATGGTTGTTTGTTTTGATGATTGTCAAGTAGTCTATGAAGCGAACCCACGTTAGTTGTTATGTGGTGAAATCAAGGATCTCAATTCACAACATTTACACGACACCTTTTCGCAGCAAAACTGCGTCCGGAATGCTTCGACTTCTGCCATTCGACCGGGTCTGAGCCTCATTTCTCTATGTTTCTCTTTGATGTGGAAAAGAGGGACACTGCTGGTATTATATATATTTATATATATGTTTTTTCTTGCATAATGGTGAGACCGCCAAATTGCCCTCACACGTTTATAGTAGTTCGGATCTCCGGAGGTGTTTTATACCCAGAAAGTCCTTTCCAGTGCTGTTGGGTCAACCAATGTTTCTGATTCATTTAGCATTGGTTGCCATGCAAAATCAAAAAATACTGTCAGTTCAGCAACGTTTTGAAATTCAATTATATTTTGCGGTGTTCAAAAAGGAGGTGTTTCTCTCGTTTTTGCAACAGGCTCAACAGCGATGACTACGACGTGTCCGCCAAGATCAAAAGGTTCCCTCTGCTATTTTTCGATCCTATTATTGGAGGATGTTAAACAGAGTTTAAACATTCGCATTTTTTCCAGTTGCTATATCATAAGAATTGTTGTTTTTGTTTGGTTGTTCATTGCGGCCTTCCTGCAGGACCAAACTTTGGCTCGGAGAGCCAGACGGAGCACTGGATTCAAACCAATCAAGCGTTGATAGGTGGATTGGTGGCTGCAAAATAGGTTCGAACATCCTAGCGTTATACTGCAATCAGATGCTCGCTTCACTGGTTGATGAGATTCCCAACAATCATCTCCAGGCCCTGTTTGACATGAGGTGAATTTGGAAGCAACGATTCTGTGCTGTCAACACAGCTTTCCACAACTGTTTTTGTATGGCTGCGGGTGGACAAAGATAGGGTTTGCCTTGGTTAGAATGTCACCCTTGAATGCAAACTGTGAAAGCTCGAAGGTGGCAAGCATCTTTGGAAATCGCGCGGTTGAAGATTCACCGTGACTACTGCGAGTATGAACCATGTTCATTACGGAATTTACAGTCTGTGTAAGTTTGCTGACTTCACTGAGTGACGATGCCCGCAAAAACATTCTGCGCGTTCAACACATCCTGCCACACCTGTTTCTCTTCACGCTCCACTAGCTGGACAAAGATTGCAAACCCTAAACAGGCCTGACACGTCGCTTTCGGTAGAAGATGTGCAAGTTGCTTTTTGACAAGAAAGTCACCCCAGGGACTTGTTTGCTTACTTCCTCGACTTTGGTGGTGAATTATATGTTTTCTTGGTTTCAACAACTTGACATTGCTCGGTTTCGACACACCATCTGCCTTGATTAGAATGTCACCCTTAACCCTTGACGGAGTTGGCATTGAAGGGAACTGCCAACGATGGGTTGCACAAAGCCTAGACAGACACGGGAATGTCTCTTGGGTCGTTGGTGTGCAAGTTGTAACGTGAAAGGACTTGCACCTGTAAATCTAACACGAGAAAGTTGGAATGATGCCAAAATCCTTGCATAGAGAAAGGAAAGGTAGACCTCAGCGTCTTGTGGGTCCAAGGTGAAAGGAAAGACTGTACTGTTGAAACTTTCACAGGTAGATCTCGCGAATGTGAACCGTGTCCACTTCAGTTCTTTCAGTCCTTATAGGTTTGCTTGCTTCATTGGTTGATGAGCTCCCAAATATCTGTCTCAAGTTCCTACTATGAATGCAAGCTTTGAAAGCTCAGAAGTGAAAAGGAAAGTGAGGGGAGACCGCAGGGCATTGTAGGCCGTGAATACTGCGAGTATGAACCATGTTCACTATTAGTGTTCACAGACTGTGTAAGTTCGCTGACTTCACTGAGTGACGATGTCTCCAAAAACAATCTCCAAGCTTGTTTAGAAAAAGACATCAGTGAGCACCAAAGTAAGGATTCTGCACCATCAACACATCTTTCCAAACCTGTTTCTCTTCGCGCAGCGATAGGTAGACAAAGATTCACAAGTCTCTTTCAGTAGAAGATGTGCAAGTTGCTGACAAGAAAGTCACCCAAGGAACAACAGCCCTTTCCGACGGCTCTTTGAGCCTTTGAGCAGGCTGCTTCAAATAGGACATTCCCCTGTTTCTCATATACTGACGTGCACTCCATTCAGCGTCGGCAGGATTGCACGTCATTTGTGAACACAATTTTACGGTCAGACAGTTTTCATCATTTTTCGACCTTCTAAACGAGGTGGGATCACCCGACAACTCCCAACTCACAGAGACCCGCAAGTCCCATCTTTGCAGGTAGTTTGAATTCAAAAGCTCGAAGACATGAGGCATAGGATAAGGGTTGGGATGTGGAAAGGCCACACGGTTGCGTCTGAGCACTGCTCAGCGAGCCCTTGAAATTCAAGTTTGTGGTTTAGAAGCTAGATTATTTGATGTTTTTCTAGATTTGGTCGCTAGTCGCAAGCCCTCGTGATTGGCAAAGTGCCATTTCAAATCATTCCAAGGAAAAAATAGTCCGATTTCGAGAATTTCGACAAGCAAAAAATCCTAGTGTGGAGACACTTTGCAGATGAGGACGCCACAGAGCGTCAGAGTTTGTCAGAAAAAGTGCCAAGTTTTTGAGTCACCAAGAAAATTCTCTTCAGTTCCGTCCAGCTGCACCGGCTGCACCTGTTTCAGAATGGCTGATTCAAGCTGATGGGAACTTTGGTGGACTGGCACACTCTGCCCCTTGAAACATCTTGAACCCCTGCCCACAGGCGGGCCCCAAATAGGTGCGTGTAGGTACCGCTTTCAGCTCGTTCGCAAAGAGCTGCATAGTAGTCTCTCTCCACCGGGGTATATAGCCACTTGCTTACACTTCCAAAGGTAGAAGGTAAAAAGAGAAATCAGCAAACTTGGCATCAGACCATGTGTCCCCCAGAAGCGAATTGGAGAGTTGAGATTCTGTCACATGTTGAAGGTCGTACTTTTGTCGCAAGCATGCCACAGAATTCTGAGGTCAAACTTCATTCGCTTTCCATATGCTTGCGGGCTGGAGAGTTCGGGCCTCCGCTACTCTGGGTTTATTTTCTTTCAGTCACATGTGAGAATACTAGCAGATCCTGGAAGGTGACTGCCTCTTGTTGTGACATCCCCCAAGCTTTCCGCGTCTAAGGCCCAGTGAGTCCTAAAACTTCAAAAGATTTCTTTAGTGGCAAATTCCTCTCATGTGCCAAATCTTCTTCAAAACTGCGAGTGAAGCGTAGTTTGTTCCATAACTCTTGGACCCATCCAAGTCTGAGCCACCTGAACCCTGCTGGAGTCGTGCTTAAAAACCACATAGT
This sequence comes from Symbiodinium sp. clade C Y103, assembly GCA_003297045.1. Taxonomy (NCBI): domain Eukaryota; class Dinophyceae; order Suessiales; family Symbiodiniaceae; genus Cladocopium; species Cladocopium sp. clade C. The sequence goes on along the minus strand of BGPT01002112.1, from coordinate 198,248 downwards.
TTTGCAGGCGGAAACTTGCTGATACATCCAGCTGAAGGCATGCAGGTGTCGAAAGCACTGACTAGCTGAGTAGCCCATGCTCGAGAAAGGACCAACCCCTCTCAGCTGAGTAAAGTCGCGCAGCCCGAATTTTCGGGTAAATAATGTTGGTCGGAGACCTGTTGCGTTGCAGAAAACTGGGTGCAACGTGTGGCAAGACTCAAATAGCAGTAGTGTGTCAGACCCTCTCAGCGAATTAAAGACGGACCCTGCATAGAAAGGAAGGGTGAAGAGTGAGGCTTCACAATGTCAAATCTCTTGATTTTGTTGGATTTGGTCTTTGGAAACCTGAACATGCAAGAAATCTGTGCAATACGCCCTTCAGTCCGTTGTTGATCAGTCTTTAGATAGTTCCACAAGGATAAGGGGTGGGCAGTGCAGCAACCGCTTTAAGATGGCAACGCAGACAACTTCAGGTTCAGAGCGTTGCGTTCCTCTTGAACTTGGCTTCGTCTTGAAAACCTTGAAAGTCCTTTTGTCGTGTCGCAGTTTGCACATTGTGCTGCTGGGCTGACACCTTGAGAAGGATTTGACACGGCGCCGGGTGTCCATGCCCCAAACACCCAAAGCTGCACGGTTACAGACGGTTGCAGACGGTTGCAAGTGCCATAAGATTTCATATTGCGCAGATTGCGCATCCGTGTGTCGGACTGGTCCGCCTGGGAATGTGTGGAAGGTGGCCTTAGCCCTTGAGGCCGGCCGAAGTCAGTGGATGAAACTGACCATCCGACCGATTCATTTCCAGTCCGTGCGTTTCGCCAAGCGAAAGAAATTTGGCCCTGTCTTACCAAGCAAACTCGGGTGCGCGCTGCATCGGGTGGGGACTTGCAGAATTTGGACTGCCAGTGCCAGGTAGATGTCTAATTGTCCAAACCTGCATGCGCTCTCACAGCAATGAATCAAGGACCACAAGCACCACCAGCACCACCATAGGTGGGGGGACAGACGTTGCAAACAAAGATGCTCAGGAAACTGGCGCTTGGGGAAACAGGGTGCAACAGTGAAGAGTTTGTGGTGACCTACACCCAAGATTCTGCGGTTATGATTTCAGAGCAAAGGACACGGTTCACGCGCCAAGTCACACATTTTGTGGACTGAGAGCGATTTGTGCTGTTGGTGCTCATCATTTGTCCTAACTCAGATGTGCTTTTTACTGAACAAACCATGAAAACTGCTGATGAAAGAATCTTGCTCCAGAAATTTGCTGTTTGCAGCTGACTTGGCGAACAGGCTCCGGTTGTAAAGAGGTTTTGACTGATGTGCTTTCCTGAAGGCTGTAACTGTCTGTGATTTTTGGAGCTGATCTGCAGCAACCGTCTGCGAACAAATCCATTTCCAGAGTCCCACAGCTCCCCACGTAACTGTGTCACGTGACAGTCACTCTCCATCAAAAAGGCAAAATTTCACCCTAAGTGATTCACTATCTCTGCAGGTTCAATTCTATCCTTGACATAGTAGAAAAAACCCGTGCTATCATGTGCTGGTAGGACCAAGCACTTATTCAGCAAACTACATGGTCTTGCAGCGCACCAACTTGCAGTTTTAGCACCTATGCCGTTGCATCGCGTTTGTAGCATGACGCAACATTCTTGCTGAACAGTTTCGAAGGTTTCGATTTGTTACTGGGTTTGGCAGCTGAGTATTTTTGTTCATATCGATCCAGAAAAGCAGTGGCTTTGCATATCTCTCAAACATGATCTCGAGCGCAGTCTAAGCCAGGAATATGTTGCCCACTTGGACCGCAAGATCAGTCAGTATCAGTAAGCAACAAGAAACCACCCATATTTTGATGGCTTATACAATCCATCCATGGTAAAATAGCAACGCCCAGAAACACCTAGGAACCTGTACGGCCGTGCCTCACAACAGGCTGCACTGGGCTTTCCGGACATTGCCATTGTGACAGTCCATGCCACACCCTGGACATTGTGACAACTCGATTCTCCTTTTTGTTTGAAGCTGATGCTGGGGTGAGATGCTCCTGGATGATCCCCTAAAATCCAGAGGGTCCAACCGAAAATTCATGCAGGGCACGGGTGCCAGATGTATCTTTCAGGCATATTGCGATCTAAGGCCAGCACCAAGGGTTTCATCCACCGGTCAATTCTGAAAAGTATGTTTTGGGAGGTTCCTGGCAATTCCCCAAGGAAAGGGAAGAGTCAGAACAAAAGAACAAATCCATTACAACCTCGGGGCTGATGGTTTTTATCCACCGCCTGTTTCCTAAGTCCTAAGATAACTTGTAGGACAGGCCTGATAAATTCGCTTGAGCCTGAATTTTATTGATATTTGAACGTCACGCCCAAGCTTTATCCATCACAGTTTAGGGTTGGGAAATGGATCCTTTTTTATCTAGCTATGAAATCCAGTTGGCAGAGCCTAAATGCCACACCAGGCGGGGATCTGAATGCATTTTCGAGAGCACGAGGAACGGTCGAGAGTTGGGGGGAGTCAGCACCCAGATAGCCGAGTCAAGCCGGTGAGTCAGACCTCAAGATATCCATAATGGCTGAGTCAGACACAGACAGATATAGACGCAGAGTCAAACAAAGACAAACCAAAATGCAGACATGTAAAATATGTAAAGAAAAGGAGTCAGCCACTACAGGGTGACATTGCTGAGGTTCATTTTTGTTTCAATCATATCAGTACCTGACTCACCTACTAACATGTTCTGACTCACCCAATCACTCATGTATGGTTTGGCTGCAGATATTTCCATCCAGCATCGTTCAAAACTCCTGGTAGACCAGTTAGTCATTCCGTGAAATCACGAAAGCTAGCGGTAGCTAGCTGGAGTTTCTATTTGCTTTAGCAAGGGATGAGGCGGACCAAAAGCCATGATTCTTCACGCGAACTCCCTACTGGCTCCCATCTTTCCCCTGCTTAGCTTTCGTTCACCAGCCCTTGGGGCTCAACTTGTTCTCACAGAAAGTGGGTGTGACCACACGTGCGAAAGCCTTTCACAAGCTTCGCGCAAGCGCTTGGTTTGCACAAGCTCCGGCAAGCTTCAAATTGGGTGGATATTTTCCTGGTTGCAAAGATCCTAACGCCTGCACGGTGCCAGCAAAAACACACCAAGTCCAAGAAACTTTTCGCGGCTCGCCAAAGTTTATGTCGGCGAAATGCTTGCTTAGAAGTTTCTCACTGGTCGGGCAAGGATTGCGGAACGGTTTGACGCAAGCAGGCATGATTTCCATCTGATTTAGAAGGAGGCTTTGAACACGGTTCAGTTGAACAACTGAGTTACCTGTTTCCTACGTAAGAATGGCAACTAAAGTCACTAGAGTGCTGTTTGTTGAAAAAACTCACTTTGGCTGCGTAAATGTTTGGCTGAGCTTTTGTCGCACTATTCGACCTCGAAGCCACGACCATTCCCTGACTGGCCATGGCTGGCATGGCTGGCATGGCTGGCATGGCTGGCATGGCTGGCATGGTCCGCATGGTCCGCATGCAAGTCTCTCTACAGCTGCCTTTGGTGCTGCCTTTGGTGCCTCTGGTCCTGCCTCTACTCGTTCTTGTGTCGCGTGCGACTCTCCTTGACAAGGCATACAAGTCTAGGGCCGATAGATATTCCTTATTTTTCAGCTACACAGTTTTCTCCAAGGGCTTGATTCTATCATTTTCATGAAAATATGACCAACAGACAGTGTTGCCTCAAATTGAAAGGATTCGTGCCTTCATCATGGCATGTAGCTGGATTGGAGAGTGGTTGCAACACTTGGATAGAGGTCTCTGAGAACAGCAAGAATTCCAGAGGACCAAGCACAGCCCGAGGTTTCTAGTGCTTGTTTGAACATCCCACAGCCACTTCTGTTGACATAGTGCCTTTCCGTACAAGAGATTGCGTCTTCCTCTCGCACAATTATCTCAAAGTCTCACTTCGTCATGCTATTACCATTCCGAAAGGGATAAATGCCGTGTTTGGACTCTGTTGTCACTGGATAGGAGCACAGCATAATCTGAATTCCTTTGAGAAGACTTCGAGTAGCTTGCACTCACAACCCAAACGTGTCGATCTCTTGTAGACAGGAAGTACATACAGAAAGCTTGGCTCATTGATTCTACAGCTGCAAAGACATCATTCAATGGCGGGCCGATCCTTCCCAAAGGCAGAACCTTGAATTTCAGCCAGTTGTACGCACTTCGAGCTTCCTGCAAGACTTACAGTAGCTTTCCCGAATATGATCTTTTGAAATTGCAAAGAAATAGTCCAGATTAGAGGATGCAAACTAATTCGAGGACATGCAGAAAGCTGTTGCAGCAGATAGTCGGCTCATTGATTCTACAGCTGAGCCAGGGCAGGGATGAAGCCCGAAGTTGCTAGTCAACTACAGAAAGACTGGCGCAAAGACATGATTCAATGGCGGCCCGATCCTTCCCAAAGGCAGAACCTTGAATTTCAGCCAGTTCAGTTGTACGAACTTAGAGTAGCTTCCTCCAAGACATACAGTAGCTTCCCCGCATTTGATTTTTTGAAACTGCAAAGAAATAGTCCAAATCAGAGAGTGGGGGCCAGTTCGAGGATGTACAGAAAGCTGTTGCAGCAGATAGTCGGCTCATTGATTCTACAGCTGAGCCAGGGCAGGGATGAAGCCCGAAGTTGCTAGTCAACTACAGAAAGACTGGTACAGAATGGCAAACCTTCGCACAAGCCGCGAAAGTGAATTCTGGAGGGAAGTCCTCCACAGCGACGGGAAAGTCATTGCGGAAGTGATTCACTATCAGAAGAGATCTTTCCGACCTTCCACCTGGTCGCTAGCCGATTTAGGTAGTAACGTTTTGGACAAGCACCCGTCTCCGTCGAAGGGGAAACAGGGAGGTTTTTGACACTGCGTTGANTAGTTTGAACTTTCCCAGGGCGGTATGTAGAAGGGAGGATATTCTTGATGCCACAAGCAGAAACCAGGCTCTTGTGCATAGCTTGACTGGCTCTTGATCCTCTTGCGGATTCTGCAGTGACAAGTTAAGTGCTGACCACACGTGCGGTGGAATGTTTGGGATCAAAGGCTTTCGCCCCCATTTTCAAAAAGTTAATCCATGTGCGTGTACAATGAGAGCAGCAGAAAAGTCTACATCTGCATCTGCAGAGACTTGTGATTGCTTTGTTCTTAGCATCCGACACTTATGTCTCATCCAACATCATGTGCAAAGTGTCCACATAGACGCGCAAAGCAGAAACATCAAGAGACTGACGGTTTAGGCCCGTTGTTCAGAGCGACTTAGCTACTGATTCTTGTAGTCTGAAACGTCCATCACACTTGATTAGGCCCGTTCAGAAGGACTAGTTGTTGACATCACGCTACAGTTTTTGTCAGCTCTTTGGCATGCAATGCTGAAAATATTTCCGCTACCAGATTCTATTAAAACTANGTTCAGAAGGACTAGTTGTTGACATCACGCTACAGTTTTTGTCAGCTCTTTGGCATGCAATGCTGAAAATATTTCCGCTACCAGATTCTATTAAAACTATGTTCACAGTAGCTGGATCACATCTTGTTCGAAACCTGGTGNTCAGCTCTTTGGCATGCAATGCTGAAAATATTTCCGCTACCAGATTCTATTAAAACTATGTTCACAGTAGCTGGATCACATCTTGTTCGAAACCTGGTGATCTCTGTGCCCTTCACATGTAAGAAGATTGATGGACGATTTCGCATCAACTTGCGGGAGCCTTGGCGTATTCGCAGTGTGTCAGACGATGCATCTTTAAACACATCAAGCTTTGAGTTGTCCAGAGCCGGCGATAGGTGCCATATATGGCGCAACACTCAAGGAGTGCAAGCTCGAAAGGCACTAGCTGATATTCAAAGCTTAGTTTGACCCACACCCCCACACCACAGTATGATCCTGCAGCAAAAGGAAGAGCGAAGAAGTCCAACAGTTTCTGAGCAGAACTTGATCCGCCAAGCTGAGCCCGAATCGACTTCAGCACTGAAGCTCGGCGAGTGGGATATCTATTCTCAGCTTTCCCGCTGGTCCGCGACAAAACGAAGCGTGTAAAATGACTGGAAAAAGGACGGCAGGTGGCACCGGGTGGCCTCGCTGGCCTCATGGCAAAAGTGGGGGTTGAGCTGGGCCATGATGTGAACCTCTTGGTACTTGAGGGTGGTTGCGTAATTTTCGGCTCCAGCTACGTCATCGACGTGTTGTTTTCTTCTTGTCAGTGTCCATCAAATCTCGAGGCCGAGAATTCATCGTTGGGGTGGTGTGAAATGAAATTGTCCAAAAGTGTACCCCCAAAATTGCAGTTTTCTTCCCTGGGAAATGATGATTAATCAATATTAATCAATATTAATCAATATTGATCAATATTAAATCAATATGAATCAATATTAAGCATCAGATTTTGGACTTCCATGGGCTTCTTTAGACACATCTGACACACCCCAAGATACGATGATGATTCCCTAACGAGGCGAACGGCCGGAGATTTTTTTCCATAGCTGCTCGAGCACGTGCGGCACGTTGGCCAAGACGACGTGGGTCGTGCCGCACGGTGGACACTTTTTGGTGGACCTTTTGCGAGTTGTTTTTGATGTTGTGGTGTACTGGCGGCAAAACTCATTTAACTCATTTTGAAGACGTGCAGGTGACATTGGCAAATCAGGGTCTTCATCACCACATGTCTGGAAAGTATTGGACAGTTGTAACCAATGCCTGCCTCGACTTGCTGAGGCAGAATGAAAGGGCCCCAAGTCATATCCTCATCTCTGCTGAACATCACTGATCTTCACTGTTTCTATGTTTTTTTTTCATCTTTCACGTGCCTTGCGCCTCGGCAGGCTGGAAGTTGGCATGAAGAATTACTGAAACGAAGGAAGGCCAACACTCACAAGGCTGCAACAGTTTCTGGACAGACTGGGCTGCACCATTTGACCATTTGATTTTCCAGCGAAGTTTCTGGCGCTTCAGTTGTTTTTATGTTTTTTTCTAGAAATAGCATGCCTCCAACTTTGATGGTTTGGAATCTTATTTTACCACTGTTTGATGTGAATTTCGAGGGCCTATCCCCTATTTGGAGACAAACCAAAATATCACCTTAATTCACATTTGAAGTTTGTTATATTATATATGTATATGTATACAACATATATACATATATAAGTATATATATATACAATATATATATATACAATATATATATACAATATATATATATATATACAATATATATATACAATATATATATACTAGATACAATATATATAGATACAGTATATATACAATATATATATATATATACTAGATACAATATATATATATAGATACAATATATATATAGATACAATATATATGTATAGATACAATATATATATATATAGATACACTATATATATATAGATACAATATATATATATAGATACAACATATATATATATATATATACACAATATATATATATATATATACACAATATGTATATATATATATATACAATATGTATATATATATATACAATATGTATATATATATATATACACAATATATATATACAGATACAATATATACATACAATATGTATATATATATATACACTTATATATATATATATATCTACATTTTGCATGTATATGTACAACACACCTATATATATATATCATACATTTTATAAATATACACCTTTAAATCTTTAAATGTACATATGTATATGTATACATGTATATATATATACATGTATACATATCATATATATCTGATGTTATGTTATGTTATGCTATGTTATGCTATGTAATGTAATGTTATGTTATTTATTTATGTATGTATGTAATGTAATGTAATGTAATGCAATGCAATGCAATGCAATGTAATGTAATGTAATGTAATGTAATGTAATGCAATGTAATTAATGTATGTATGTATGTATGTATGTTTGTATGTTTGTATGTTTGTATGTTTGTATGTTTGTATGTATATATACACACATTTGTATGTTTGTATATATATAAATGTATATGTATACATACATGTATGTATAATGCATACGGTATATAGTATATGTACATTCCATCAATTTTCCCATTATATAGCAATAAACTGATTGGTTCTTGTATATTGTCACAGGAAAGACGGAAGGAAGGTCGAACCATCCACACCAAAGCCTCCAAGACCTCCATCACCATCGCCTCTATCGCCCTGTCGGGCGGCCGTGTCGTTGGTGACCTCCATGGGTTTTCCCGGGGGCAGCGTCGCCGCGCCAAGGCTGTTCAATTTGATGGCCATAGCTATGCCCCACTGGAGATCAAGTTGGGTCGTGGCCGCAGAAACCTGGATGCCGCAGAAACCTATCGGGCATCGGGTGACATCCATTCATCCGATTTCTACTTGAAACCAAGGTAGCTTTGATCGGCTATGGTGCCAGAAGGCTCTTTCAGTTTCACTGTGTTGGTGGCTGTTTTCTTTTTGGCGTGTTGCGACACTGGCAGGCATTGGGGCCTTTTGGCAGTTCAGGGAAGGAAGTCCTAATCTTAGTTGGATTTTATTTGGATCTGAGTGATCTGAGTTTGTTTTTCCCCAGCGTTGCATCTTCCAGGATGACGATGCACCACACCATGTTCGAGAACAACTGCAGCTTGGACCGGGTGTCGACAAACCAAAGTGCTGGTGATTTTTTAAATTAATTAAGAGAATCGGCACTGTGCCAGGGGTCGCAAACACGTTGACAGTCTGGTACAGTTACCCTCTGGTAAACTAACATAGCTATTGAAAATCACTGTCTTTAATGGGAAAATCCACTATAAATGGCCATTTTCAATAGTTATGTAAACGTTTACCAGAGGGTATGGTCCACCAAGTCATTGACATCGATCAGCACCAGGCAAGTGGCACGGAGCTTTGATGCTGGGCAATAGCTGCCTTTCGCCGATTTGCAAATGGTGAGCCAAGGGGAGCAGCGTTGCATTGCATTGTAATGCCAATGGCAGCTGCTGTTATTTTGGTTGTGGAGGTACCTTCTGAAATGTCAAGTGTACTTCGACCTTTGTCTTTACAGCTACGGTGCCTTGGAAGCAGCAGCTGTGACTGAAAGACCATGGCCAGTCCCTGAAGTGTGGGACTGCCCTTATTTGGAGGTTTCCTAGTCATGGGGGTACCCCTAAATCATCCATTTATAGATGGGATTTTCTTCCCCATCAAATAATCCATCCATAGCTTGGGATATCCTCATTGATGGAATCCCCCATTTCTGCCGCCGGTTCCCTCCTAGGTGCTGCCTTCTTTGTCCTACTTGCACTACTTATCCATGTGCTCACTTCTTAGAGTTGTGCACGAACAGAGTGTGCAAGCTTGTCCTCCTCTGTTTCTTGGGTCACACACACAGACGCAAAAAACGTATATACATATATACACAGATATTGATATCAACATGGATATTTGTATATATATATATACATATTTAGATCATATCATATATCATCAAGAATTGCGATCCCCTCGTGAGGCTCTGCTTGATCTGGACTTGTATGCTGAGTACCCGCAGTTTGAGATGGGCCGCCACTTGGTGGCCGGTCGCAGCACTTCTCCACCTCGGGGGGGCCATCTTCTGGGTGGTCATCACTGAGGAGCGGTTTCTTGGAGATATCTGGGATGATCATGTGAAAGGGTCAGTTCAGTGGAACAAAGTGTCACTCTGTGTCATAGATGTCCCAAGATTTTCGAGAATCAGTTGAGTTGCTGGACCCCTCGATTCAATGAGGGGTCAATATTTGTAACCACCAATGGGATCCATGGGGTAAATGATGTATGGCATGGTATGGCATGGCCGAGTCCCTCGAATTTTTTCCACAAGGACATTGTTGGTGTCTCGGTACGTCCACTCCGTTGTTGTTTTGCAGGGCATCTTTGACACATTGGACGAAGAATCTTGGTATCCGATTCCAACTCCAGGGTTTAGGCCTCAGATGGAAGCATGTTAACAAGTTACAACCCAGTTGGTGATGGTGTTGAGCAACTGCCATGTCTTGGGGCCAGTTGGGGCTTAACTCTTTTGAGTTCCGAGGGCATCTTTCTTTATTGCATGCGTTGGCGGTTTCGGACAGTGTGCCCACATCTCAGTTTTGTATCATTTGCAATTTGCGATCCTGTTTCTATTGCAATGCAGCGTTGCTTCCAGACTTCTGCAATGTCGGTCACCGAAAATTCATGACGGTACTGTGATGGCATATGCAACGCTGCCAAGGTTTGTGTTTTCATTGCGTTCCAGCTGATGAGAGCGTGGCCAGAGGCACGCTCAGTCGACCCTGGCGACCCAAAGCAAAACGAGGATAGGATGTTTGCCCAACTTGGAGAGAGGCAGCAAGCCAGGCAGGCCATCTTTAGATGGTGATTCAACAAACCAAAATGGTGCTTTACCAGGTTATGTTTGTATATAATATATGTATATATATATATATACATGGTTTGAACTCGTTTGGAAAGCTAGGAGGCTACAAGGGACAGGCGGCCACGTGGCCACACAGATCGCCAGGTGGATCCAGACGATCCAAACCAATTTATGTCAGACTCCAGTGAGCCAGAAGAGGAGGACTTCCCATGACGCAGCGCTGCTGCGTGTCCAGGTTTGGGGTCCGTTTTGGCAACTGCTGCTCAGGACGATGAAAGAGAAGAGGCCGACAGTGTGATTTTCTGACACTTTGGGAGTCGCGCCTTAAAGTGTCAATCTGGTCATGATTGAAATGAGTGACTTTTCCAGTTATTTGGGATGCTCTTGACCTGCTACAGTAGTAGTTGTAGGTGATGAAAGTCGACCAACCTTTGCCGATGACTTCAGGACAGCCGTTTCTGTGTTTTGCCATGTAGGGCTCCTGCAGCTATCCTCCCCTCAGGACCCATTGCACCCATGGTTCCAGGGCCAGTACCAACCTCAAGAACAGATATGACCAGATGGATATGGGGGACTTGAAACCGACTTGGAACCCTGTGCGGTACCAGTATTGGAAGGTTCGATTTTTTTGCGGCTCAGGCAGATTCTGCCGCACCTACCGAGAGCGAACGCACACCTCTCAGAAGGACATTCAGGGTTCTTGGTGAAGCTCCCTTGTCTTGCTGGTTGGCTCATGCAGTTGTTCGTACTCTTGCAGTCACAGCATGCATGGCATGTCTTGGCTTGTTGTAGCTCTGTGTTTCTGCTGCAGGGCTCAACGCGCGCAGGTGAAAAAGTCTAGGAACACCATCATGGCTGTGGGAAAGAACAAGCGCCTGACAAAGGGAGGAAAAAAGGGTGGCAAAAAGAAGGCCGGTGATCCGTTTCTCCGGAAGGAATGGTATGACATCAAGGCACCCAGCATGTTCAGCGTGCGAAACTGCGGCAAGACCTTGGTGTCCCGAACCCAAGGCACCAAGATCGCCACTGAGGAGTTGAAGGGCCGTGTCTTGGAAGTGAACTTGGCAGACCTGAACAACGATGAAGACCAGGCGTCCAAGAAGATCCGCCTTAGCATTGAGGAAGTGCAGGGACGAAGCTGCTTGACCGACTTCCATGGAATGACCTTGACTCGTGACAAGATCTGCTCCTTGATCAAGAAGTGGCAGACCCTGATTGAGGCACATGTGGACGTGAAGACCACCGATGGCTACGTGGTTCGGATGTTCTGCATCGCTTTCACCAAGCGACGCCCCGATCAGGTCAAGGCCAATTGCTACGCCCAGTCCGCGCAGATCCGCAAGATCCGCCGCAAGATGGTGGAAGTGATGACAGCGGAGGCCAGCAAGGTCCAGTTGCGGGAGCTGGTGAAGAAATTGATCCCCGAATCCATTGGAAAGGAAATTGAGAAGCAAGCCCAAGCCATCTTTCCATTGAAAGATGTGTTGATCCGCAAGGTGAAGATCTTGAAGAAACCCAAGTTCGACATCACCAAGCTCATGGAATTGCACGGTGAGGGTGGTGATGACACCGGAGTGGAGATGATGCGACCCGAAGCCGATGACGCTGTCAACACCTTGACGGCAGATGTGGCCGCTGCTGCGGTGGATGATGAGTGAAGTGTCTGACACGGAGACCTCCTAGCTTTGCGTGCGCTGAAAAAGATGCCTGCCCCGAGTTCGTTGTCTAAACCGGCCAGCAGAATTGTGGAGTCATTGTGGAGCCATTGTGGAGCCACTGTCTTTTGGAGATGGCTGTGACACTTTTCAGACACCGTTGATACTACAGCATTCATAACAGCGAACGCTTTACATGTTTCGTGTGGAAGCAGCGGCGACGCTTTGATGTCTTGTGAGGTCAGTGGTACTACAAGGACAAGGGAGGTCAAGAACAAGGACCATTCCCAACTTCAATCATGCTTGGCTGGCCAGAAGCCAAGATGTTGGTGTGGGATCGGAATCACTATGCAGAGATAAGAATGCATGGAAGTGTCCTTTGGGAATGGTTGGAGAACAGCAAATGCCGAAGATGTCCATGTTTTGATCTTGCAGTCCAACTATTCTGAGGTATGGACAAGGGTCCATCGGATCGGACCTTGAGCTGAGAAGCCTTGCTGCATTGAGAAAGATATTGGCAGTATGGTCCAGTTTTGCCACTTGACATTCAGATCTTATCAAACCTCTTATGATGTCTCATGACTCAGACTTTCACAAGATCATGCCATGTTTGAAATTGAGGACGAGATGACGAGGATTCCTACACCCCACTGGGTGATGGTTCGCGCTTCAGGTCCTGACCCGAACTCTGCGACTGGGAAAAGGTGCGACGATGTGAGAAACCAATGGCAATGAGTCAATTTTTGGAAATCGATCCCATGGGTGCCATCAGAACACTGAAAGATGCCACCTCAAAATGGGGGTTCCCATGCTTTAGTATGGATGTGTGGATGGACCGATGACACATTTCCGGTGCCGAGTCAATTGTCGTGGGGATAACCTGGGTTTTGTGCCAAATCCAGAGGATGATCAGCAGTTTCTATCTTTTTGCCCAATTCGTGTAGCCAATTTTTGGACTCCATCTGAATGTCTGCGATGCCTGTGACTGGCTCAAGTGACTAGTGACACCAACTTCGAAGATCCACTGGGATCACACGCGTTGTTTTGCTGTGTGCACAACAATTGACACTGTCGGTCCCATGGATCTTTCCCGGAAATGGGCTTTTCTTGAGGCTTGAACAATGGCTTGTACTCTGGTGTTTTTTTAAGGGCAGCTGCTGTTGTTTCGCCTCAGAATCCCATGTTGAGCTATTGGGTGCTAAATGGAGATTCAAGACCTGCAAAAAAAGAACCATGACGATCTGTCAATGGGACTTTCTTTGACTCATCCACCTGGAGGATGATCCTGACCTTGATGAAGAGGGTCAAGCTTTCTTTGCTGAAGCCAGTGACTTGCGAGAGCAGGCCAATGCTTTGGCTCACCATGCACACGGAAAGGCCGCGGCTGGGAAGGGCTGACATGACGCATTGGAAACACCAGCTGAAAAACGGCAAATGCTGTTGTCCTATCCCATTATCCAACACATGATGATTTGGTCATAGTCCACCATGGTGCATCAACTGCCAGGAGCCTTCTGAGCGACAGAAGTGTCTTCGAGAGGCGCCTGCGGCGTCTGTTGGACTCCTAAAAGGAGCCCTGTGAATCCAGCTGTGCTGGTTTTCAGTTGCGCCATGTTGCGCCATGTTGCGAGGCAGTGTCCATGTACTGCAGAGCTGTTGAACTGTTGAAGACCTGCAGACTGCCAGTATGCAACCTAATCATGCCGAATCAACAGGTCATTGAATCAAGCTGACTCAAATGCGAAGAGCTGCTGACAGACTCTTTGGCCAAGGCATCTGCGCAAGCTAGAGAACTTGGGTTGCACTGTCGTTTGAATGCGGCATGCCTTGCCTTGGAGGCAAGGTTTTGACGCCACAGAACATGGTAACATGATTGGTAACATGATGTATCACGTGATTCACAGTGATTCACAGTGATTCACAGTGATATGGCGCGAAGGCTGCGTCCATCCCAACTTCTGGTGCCCAAGGGCGCAAGCAGGCGCAACAGGCGCAGCATAGCGCAGCGCGCAGCGCGCAGCAACCGTTGCCAGTTGTCCACGTGTCGACGCCAGGCTGAGAAGACCTCGGAACGTTTGGCACTGGAAGCCTTAGAACTGGACCCCAAAAATCCGCATGTCGGACGCTCAGTTTTCAACTTTCTGATATTCAAAGAGATGGAAACAACATATTTCAATCATTTTGAATCCGAGAATTCTTAACCAGATATTTTCAACGGCATTTCCATTTTTTTGCTCGAAGGCGGCGGTGCTGTTGGCACGTTTGAGCGCTGACCAGCGAGCTGCTGCTGCTCCGCAGTGGCTGGCCAAAGCTAAGAGCTGGGCCACGGAGCGCAATGACCAGGAGCTGATGGCCGCGGCACTGGGAATCTGACACCGGGAGAATGCCATGAAAATCGGAAAATCATGGGACAATATAGGAAAATGTGAGATACCCAAGATTAGATGATCGGAGGCGATGTGAGATCTCTATTCTTCCTGTTGTGACTTGTATGGTAGTTATGTTGCATTATGCTTCCACACCAAGAAGTGTAGGCATTGACCACACAAATTTGGTTGTTGTTCCCGGTATGAACCCACCAGATTCTTTGGGTCTAAAAGAATGATCTTGAGCCCATATCCCGAACATATTTCGAATCTACAGATACATATACAACAATATATAATCGAAGGAAGTTTAGAAGTGAAACTTCCGACAATATGGACAGTTGAAAAGCAGAGGTGAGAAGAGCCAAGATGTGAAGAGCTCAGCCATGA